>JALPQI010004615.1:0-73418 GCA_025490895.1 Thaumatotibia leucotreta
CCTGAAAACAGATGTCTTGCGAGAAAGAGGAAATTACACCAGTCGCAAGGCCAGTCCATGCACTAAAGTAAATATGACAGGAAGATCTTATCTTTGGCAGTCAAGTCTGGTACCAGGTTAAATGTGGATGCTAGATTATCTTTTGTACTAAATGGGGCATTCCATGGAAACGCCATATAAGCCACGCTGTCTTTTCAATACTTTTTTTTTTTGTCAGCCTTATTTAGTGTCCCACTGCTAGGCAAAGGCCTCCCCTCTTTTCCTCCATTCGGCCCGGTCGTCACATTTCTCCCGCCAATTCGGATAAAACGCGTCCAGGTCGTCCCGCCATCTCCTTCTCGGTCTGCCAATGCCCAATACTTTTGACAAATTAAATTAAATAGCTGAGTATGGGTAAAAAAAAAATTAAATTTTTTCATATTTCGTCACGTAAGTGACAAAAAAATAGATATTTTACTGTACGCATGTTGTACATATGTATATGAGTAGCTACCATTCATGTGATTCGACCAAACGCAGTGAAACAAAATATAGTACACTCACTTTTCATTATTCAGTGAAACTAATTTACAAAAACAAAGCGCATAAAGTTTTGCACATAATATCAAACTGCGAAAAAGTGTCGCGCTCTGAAGTCACGTGGAACATGTCTAATAATATTTATTGATGATCTAGTTAAAAGTATTAATTAGACGTTCGAATATGGTCCGCTCCGCACTGCGAACTTGGTCCGCTCCGTACGTGCGCTGGGCTCGCCACACCATCGCACCGTTCAAAAACGGTCCAGTGCTTTTCGTACTACTAGACAGCGATCACGTTGATATGCTTCCGATTTATCCATCATAGCCTATTGAACATTTTCGAATATGTACTATATTTCAATAAAAAGACATTTCAAAATTATATTTATACATGTATCAAAAGGTATCTAAATAACTGGAGTATCATAAATATTTTATTGTTTGTTTACTTTTAATTAATTAATAATTTCCTACAAGTGCGGTGCGGTGGCGCCGTCCACACGAGCGAACTTGGTGCGGACCGCACCAAATCCTGTGGGAAAACCATCGAATAGACCGCACCGTCAATAATAATAATAATGTCGGCGGACCGTTGAACACACCATCGAATTTGGTACGGAGCGGACTAAGTTCGCGGTGCGGTGCGGACCATGTTCGAACGTCTGTTAATACTTTAACCAACGGACTGATAATATTTTCTTTTCCTAATAGTGTAGAGCTTGGTTAGATTCCATTTATTACATGGCATTTGTTCCCAAGGGACAGCATCACCGAAACCATCAGCCACGCGCCACGCATTATCGACGACGTATCGATTTAGGCAATTATATGAATACATAATTAGTAGTATTGCGGAAAAATTGTGTAAGTTTGTGATTTTAATATAACTAATTAAATATAATTTTAATATAACTTATTATTTGTGATATTTAATATAACTAATTTGTTCAGCACATGTCTGTGCAAGTATATCAGTCGTATTGTGACTATTGTGAGGAAGTTTTTTAATTACATTGCAACACACGTTGCAAGGCATCTTTGCTTGAAATAAACAAAACATAAAATTCATTACTACAAACAATAACAGGATATTCCTTTAAAAGCCAACGTAACGTCAACTCAGTAGAAATGTATTGCTCATTTCCGATTTCTCATTTCATCACGACCGTGAAAAGGCAACCCCATTGGCGCTGTCATCAATCAAACATGTTAGTCGTGACTCTTCACTTGACATGTGCCGTCAATTGACATAAAGCACAGTTAGCAAAACAAACTGTTTGTTCAGGTAGTCGGCACGAGTCTACCTATAGAGCCTTTCTAGTGCGCCACTTAAACTGGTTATGAAAGTGTCTAGAACAAGTCTGGATTAAACCGCTTACAGCTTCAGGGGCTGTATTTAAAATTTAAAACGTTTCATTGGGTATGATCAAAATAATGGTATTCGAAGTGGATTAAATTACAAATACTTAGACGGGTGTGAGCTAGAATAAACATGACGAACTATGATGATAATATTAGTAATGCTTGCTTAGAATAAAATGAACTAATACAAAATATGAAATTAAACCCTCGATATTTATCGAAATATCAGCTGTGACATTGCATCAGATGGCAATATTCACTTTTCGAATGCCCTAATTTTTATAATATCATATAAGGGCATTTCTTCGAGCGTTGTGACTTCGGTATCCCATTTTTTTTTAAATATGTTGTTAGACGTCGTTGACAAATAGCAAGAAATAAAAAAAAAACAGTTACGCACGGAAAACGCGTAATAATGTTGCCACCGAAGTCACGCCGGTTAAAACTTTAAAACGCTCGGAGAAATGTCCATAACTTATGTAGCCCTAAGCGGCCTGTGGTTGTCTGTTAAAAACTGCAAGAAAATCTTTATGACAATCCTTAACCGACAATACCTCCATTGTATAAGGCATGATAGAACAGACACGAAACGAACAATTCATTTTGAAGTTGACAATATTATAATATTGATTTTAGTATTCTACTCATGTGCGAAATCTATTGTTTTGGTGATCGATTGAGTTCAGGGTGAGTAAGGGCAAACATTGTTATCGTATCGCGAATTCGGTGTCGCGATACAAGCGATATGATATCGCGGTTCGACCTACTTTCCCCTAATCCCATCTTATTCGCTTAAATACGTCCTCTGACTAAGCTATAATTCAGAGCGGCTTGTTTTTGCTGGGACCCAGGTGCTACGTTTCCTTTTACCAGCGTTTGCGACTGACAGTATAATTGAAGGACGTAGGTTAGACTAGGTAGGTAGGTTGGTACTAAATCGAAATAAATAAGATATACAAGTAATTATTTAAATTAATTGACTTCAATTGTAGTGCCGATGTGCCGGTTTCATTTCTAACAATATTTTTAGTCAATTAGGGACTGTTTGTTTTTTGTGTTCAATACCTCGATCGATTTCAGAAAATTATAATATATCTCAGCGGTCACTGCTGGACGTAGGCCTCTCCTATTAACTACTCGTATGCGTATAGACGCATTAGTAGGTAAATGCCCATAATCGCCACGCTGGGCAAGCGGATTGGCGATCGCAGGAATGTATCCAGCGGTGGTCGTCTTCAATTTCAATCCTTAATAAACTATTTATAGTAGGAAGAGAAAAATGGAACGACCATTTACTACTCCCGACGTCTATTTAAAATACAAAAAATATCTAGATTCTCAATCTTAAGTTGAGTGAAGCCGGTGAGTGATGAATGTAACATTTTTCATAATATTTATATTAGGTAATTTCATCGACATCAGAACGAATCAACAAACAATCAAACGAATCCTCAGCACCTCGGCGTTGGCGAAATTTGAATTTTTCTTGGTACATGAATAATATGAATATATTAATTTTATTAGCTTAAATCAAGCAAATATTAGTAATTTTGATTTGGCCTCACCAAATGTACAGCCTAGATCCTATAGCATTCCTGCCTCTTTCTGGATAGACTTTTGTATTGGATTTCACAGCATTTCGGCCGCTGTCTTCAATATTTTCCGAATTATTGAGGAATGCCTTATGGATTTGAATATGCTTGCTGTATATTGGAACACCGCGAGTCCTACTCGATAGCCGAAAATCGCATTTGAATGTACAATTCCTAATATTTATTATGACGGTGATGACGCCGGCTGAAACGCCGTGAAATCTATCCACGGCAAACCCAAAACATTGTAACATCAGTTACCAATTCTTTTGTATGTTTTTTATAGTATTTAATTGGAGTTAAGCGTCCACATAATATCTACCTATAAGGCAAGGGTAGACATAATTATGGAAACTCAACTTTGATTGACGAATTAAAAACACACGAACGAATTGTTAACTGTTGATACAGTCTTGTGGATTTACCCACCATGTGATGGATTTGAAAGTTTATCAGTTGGGTTGCTTCATAGATAATATGCTCTGCTCTATATGTGCGACATTATGTCCCGTTACACTTAACACAAACGTCCCACCACTAAACGGTAGCATGAAAATGTACCTAGGGCGCCCACGCGTCCTGCGCTTTCACCGCCATCAGCGCACAAAGGCATTAGAAAGCGGCCATTACATGCAAATCCACACATTATCCGCCATTGTGCCTTTTGTCTATCGTTTTATTGTGACACTTTTTACCGCGCTGATTGTCGTGCAACTACCGTGAAACATAATGAGTTTTACTATAACATGTGAAGGTTCCGTGTGGTTTAGAAATGAAAAAAAAATGGTCCACACATTGCTGTTTTTATAGCGTTCATGTTGCTGATTTGCAAATATAAATAGAAAAAATATATTATTTATCTGTCAGATTAAATTCATAAATTTTACACTTTTCTTACTTAAATACATTTTCAAGTCAGAGTATGTGCTTATACTTGGGTGGGCTATTTGGAACTGCGGAATGGAAATTAGTGGTTGAAACAAACTTTATATGACAAAATTGTTCCACTTAATTATTCATCGAATTCAATGATTTTCATGAAATGAAATGTGCGGCAAATTCCTTTGATTTGCACCCCTTTCTGAAATATACTAATACTGGTTAGAACAGTTTCGTATGACGAACACGTTTTGACCCAATTTCAAAGTATTAACAACGAGTTTCATCCCAGAAAACCGGAGTCTGACAACGGGACCCTGGGACAACAGTTGCTATACAGAGCACATTCAATAGGTACTGGTTGTGGTTTGTTATCATACGGAACCCCAAAAGTCTAATGCGTTCGCTGTCTAACTTGAAACTAGCTTCCGTCGACAGATGACTAATATGCATTTCGTCGGTTTCGCAAAGCGGCGCGTGCGGTGGCGTTACGTCAGTGACCGCCACTTGCACTCTCGTTATGCCATCATTTGAACAATTTTGAACCTTACGACACAGAAATAATGTTCACTGACAGTCAGTAGTATGCCTTGCATCGTAATCTTACACCGAAACGGTCGTTGCATCGCAACAATAGACGCGGACGTCATAAGTCTCGTGAATTGCATACGGAAACGTAATAGTCTAGACGTCCATGCCCATTTGTGAAATTTACAATCGGACCAAGGTTCATCTGCGGACAAATTCCATTACGCAGGTACATATGAGAAGTCCTTAATTATACAACCTGTTGGCTTAGGGATAATATAACCCTTCCGTTAAGTGTGAGACATGTGCTATGACCAACAGTGGGGTAGAGAATTATAAGCTAATCATATATCATTTTATCACGTCGGATATGAAAAAAGCGAAAGACGGGATGGGACAGAAGTCCCCAGAAGTCATCATCGTCAAGAAATTTTAGTGTGGACACGACCTTCAGCAAGGAAGAACGTCTGAAGAGACTGTTTTCAGAGTAATATGAGCCTAGGTAAGCCTTGGCTGAAAAATAAGGTCCATAAATATAGGAGTGTGTCGTTAAAAGCCAAGCATGTAAAATTATACGCTCATGGAAATAGCGCGCAAATACGTTTTAATGCGTGCGTTCATCGGTGGGATCTGTCTATTTTAACTTTTTCACCGGTTCTAAGATATATAACTTATAAAGGACTAAGAGGACTCATACAACAGCAACAAAGACAAGCATTGCGAGTACTTCGATAGTCACCTCGGACTCAATTCATTGAACTGGTTTAAATTGCAAGCTGCACGGGGTCGACGACCGTCGCTAATCGCTTGTATTTAATTACCGGCTGATTGATAAGCAATCACTTGTTTATATCTGCTGACTGCATTTTCTATTTACTGCCACATCATTACAATCTTATGAAAACCCCTTTGCAACAAATGTACCAGCAAACAAGCAAACGGACCACCTCGTAGTAAGCAGCTACCGAAGTCTATAGACGAGACGTATCCAACTTCAGGAGAATTACATGCAGGATCCTGTAAACCCCTGAGAAAACCTTGGTAGGAAGGATAAGGTAATATTTATCTACTACCGGTAAATATTTAGAAAGAGAAATACCGGTACCGGCTCACACTCACAGGTAATTTAATAAGGACTACGCGGAGACTCAGTCTCAATCAATCCAATCAGTGATTAATGGAAATATGATGCAACTGTAATCCATTTCCTTAGATGAAATTTCAACAGGAATACTAAAGGAATAGAACGGGATGGCCCTTAGATGCTAAAATATAGAAAACAATACTACGAGCGACATATTTCAATAACATGATTAAATCCCTCAACGAACTCTCGCGGGAAATGTTGTGCATTAATCTAACTCGACGTGACATTTAATTACTCGCACAACATTAAGAGTTACAGCAATTTTTCAAAGTGCTGCTGTTGGTATCCAAGATAACTGTGTCCTTCCCACAGAGCCCGCTGGGACCTGACATCAGCTCTGTAACACTGAGCAAGTATTCCCATTGGTTACAAAGGTAGTCGCTATAATGAACCACTATGTTACCTGCTGTGCTAAGCTTCCTAAGCCATTTCTTGTTACAGACTTGTACAGTCGCCATCAGGTGTCGCGTTTTATAAAGTTACAATTTACAATTTCGCTGTTTGCTTCTCTAACGCACGCACGTATTGGCGAGAAAGAGAGGCAAACAGCGAAATTGTAAATTGTAACTTTATAAAACGCGACCCTGATATATAGGATTGAGGTAGTTATAGGTAGATTTAAGTAGGTATAAGTATTACTAACATAATAATAAGTTTTTAAGATAATAACTAACAAAATATGGATCGCAACCATGGTCTGAAATAAAGAATTTCTATTTTATTTTATTTATTTATTTATATCGGAGCGGACAGGGTGCTCAAAAATATCTAAGCAGGTCTTTAATGTCATGACGTTAGAGTACATGTCCAGATATATTTGAGCGTCATGGCCGCTTCGAAATATAATGATGGCGACTGTTATAAATAAGTTGAAGCTGTTGTGTAAAATTGTAGAACAAAAAACAAATATTTGCCTAAAAATCCTAACGCTTTTCCGGTCCGGTCGTCCGCAGCAATCTTGGCTGATAGGCAAAAATCCTGACGCCATATGTCCTGACAAGTTCCGACGTATGGAATCCCAAGGTCTGAGGGACGTGCGATGGAGTAACAGCCCTGGAGGGCTGCCATGATCTCTTACTGCGAATCAGTTTAGACAGCTTGCAGGTTTTTGACAGTTATTCTATGAAACTGACACATCGCGATTCAGACTAGATCCTAAACCGAATGGCATTAGTAGATCGTGGTAGCCCCCCTGAACTGTTAATGTCACGATCCGGCGGCGAGACCAATCGTGGACAATGCCGACACGCTCGCTCCGGAAGCTAAAGATGAGTAATTGAATGCCGATAGTTCAACAACATCAGAGATAGTACGCCCAGAATAGGAGCGACGTCCCACCAAAGTACGTAGTAATCTGTAGTCTTGGCTAGAAAAAAGCTCGTGGAAATACTTTTGTTGGTGACGTGCGGTCAATTCTAAGAGTGGTTTCGCACTACGTCCGATCCGAACCCGTGAAAATATGGTACGGCAATTTACGCACTGTATCCGGTAAATAATCGATGACGGAGATCTGATCTAGTGCGTAAATTGTCATAGAAATAGTTCTACGGCTACTACGGACCATATTTTCACGGGTTCGGATCGAACGTAGTGCCAAAACACTCTAACAATAACTAACTTATTGTTACGGCGAAATACAATACAATCATCCAAGACTTGGAAAAACACGAATAGAAAATCCTGAGTAGAGAAGCAATTCTAAGTTTTGGTGATACTTGCATATTATGTATGCATTTCACTAGTATAAATGCACCAGTTACAACCGAAATTTATAGAAAGTAAATCACGCACATTGCTAATACCTATTTAGGGCCGTAGCCAATTCATGGTAGATGCAGACTTTATTGAAACATGCCATGACAATTTGTGAACTTGACAATTGTGAAGTGTGTGAATGGTAAGAATACCGGTGACTTCATTTCTCAAACATATATTTTATAATATATTGTTACGTTCGTGGGGTGGGTTTTCTATAGAAAATGTATAAATAAGCCACTAATTAAAACTGACACTTTAATTACTAATTAAAGGAACAAACACCAACTAAAACAGTAATCACACACTTAACACGTCACACTGATTCACTCTCAAACTCGCCGTTAGAATCGCAGTCTTAGCTCTTGATGTTATCTCTTCGCTGTCTCACTTGAAAACTACTCCTTCGGCCGGGTCATACTGGGCTTTTATACAAGCCACTCAAATCTACAAAGTACGAGATAATTCGATTCTAGAAAGTTCCCGAGTCAGGTCGGTCGGTAGGGCCCGTGCGCGAACATTCTAGGGTATCGCTGTCTCTTTCTACAGGTTTCTCTTTCACACCCGTCGAGAATGTTCTCTCTATAGCTGTCTCGTTCACATCCTTCCAGAACATTCTCTCGTGCTGTCTCTATCTAATAGTGCTTTCTCTTTCACTCCTATGGGAAATTTAGCTATATACCGATTTGTACTTGAGAGGCCCAAAAGGGGTCCTGAAAACGCCTGAAAACGGGTTTTCAGGTTATTGCGCCATCCGATAGAGGGTATCCTGAAACGGCCTGAAAACATGTTTCAGGCGCCTGAAAACGACGGTATCTGGGGTGAATATTTGATTTTGTAGTATGTGAAAGAGGACCTTCTGAAACGGCCTGAAAACGTATTTCAGCCTGCTGAAAACGCTTCTAACGTGTCTAAAATCATATTTGTAGTTTTGATCATGCCACCGGCGTAACACTACCCCCTCCTAAGACATGCTCGTCCCGAGCATCATTATTTCCGTGGTATTTGGCGAGCCGGTCAACGTGAACAATCTTGCATGGGCTTCGTAAATTCCTCCGTATCCGATACGTAACGTCATTGATCTTCGTAACCACTGTACGAGCTGCCATCCATGGTTTACCGTTGGATACTTTTTCCACAACTACACATCGACGCCCTCCCTGGCTTGCTGTTCCTGGTAAACGCACTGGGACTCGAACCTGTGCCTTTGGTAGGAGAACAGGTCTTCTAGAGCAGTAAACATTCCCACTAATTCTTCCTTCCATTGGAACCTCATCAAATCTAGTTTTCAGGACTCCAACTTCCATGTCAATTTTATAACCATGGCACCTCATAAAATCTAGTCCAATAATACAGTCATCAATTATGTCGGCAACAATCACTTTGTGCCGATAAATGTGCTTGCCAATTCTTAAATCCACTCCTGTCTCACCCTTGATGGGAATATACTGGCCAGTGGCTGTAAGCAGCTGTAGATGCGTCGGCTTGACTACATGACCTCGAGTCAGGTGTTTCAGAAGCCAATGATTAATCACCGTCCGAGAAGCTCCGGTGTCGATAGTAAGGTTACATGGTATTCCACCAATTTCTCCCTTGACGACCAGACTATTCCCGTTGTTGACTTGTGAGATCACTACTGGGACATTTCGATCATCAGCCAGCACTCGTCCCTTAGTCCTGGCTCTTACTCGTTTCCCTGCTGCGGCTCTGGTCGTACAGAGCCCTTATTCCTGGTCACAGGGGATTCATCTCGTTCTCTCCTGCTACTTCTTTTCGGGCAACTAGTTTGTATATGGCCACGTTCTCCACAATGGTAACATCGTGGCCCAAACTTCCGATGAGGTGCAATCCTTCTTTTCGGGCAACTAGTTTGTATATGGCCAAGTTCTCCACAATGGTAACATCGTGGCCCAAACTTCCGATGAGGTGCAATCCTTCTTTTCGGGCAACTAGTTTGTATATGGCCCCGTTCTCCACAATGGTAACATCGCGGCCCAACCTCCCGATGAGATGCAATCCTTCTTTTCGGGCAACTAGATTGTATATGGCCACGTTCTCCACAATGGTAACATCGTGGCCCAAACTCCCGATGAGGTGCAATCGGCTTCCTAGCAGATACCTCACGTAGCTTATACGATCTTGATGGATCTTGGCGTACAGCTTCAACTTCTAGGGCATGAGCTACGGCATCCTTAAGGTTTTCGTGGTGCCCTAGTCGTACTGCCGCCCTTACTTCCAAATCTCGGATCCCATCAACAAATGCCTGCACCAGCATGGTTTTTATCAAAGAGTCAGCTGAACGTTGGTATGCCTTTCTGACCAGCCTTTCAATTTCCAGGGCCCATTGTTGCAATGTCTCATTACGTCCCTGCGTTATGTCTTTCAGTTGAGCTCGGTAGACATGTTCTAGATGACTGTCTCCGTAACGGGCTTCTAATGCTTCTAGAAGCCGGTCGTAAGTTTGCTCTTTACCAAGAGCTTCTAGAATTGTAAGAGCCTCGTCACGAAGTGCCAGCGTCAGAGCCGTCATCGCTTGCTCCTTACTCCAACCGTTTGCTTTGGACACGGACTCAAACTGTAGCTTGTACGCCGCCCACGAAGACGTTCCATCAAAAGGAGGTGCCTTAAATTTTCCACCTCCCGGTACAGATATCTCAGGTGCGCAGGTACTGATGCCACTAGCTACTTTTAATTCAAGCTTCTGGAGGCGACGCTCAACCGCTTCCTCTACAACATGAATCTTGTTCTCCATGTCACTGAGCTTCCCTTGGACTTCGTACATTTCTTGCTTCCATTCAGTAGCAGCCTGGTGCAACTCTTGAAGAATCAATTTCGACTGTTCTTCTTGTTTCCGCGACTGTTCTTCTTGTTTCCGCGACTGCTCCTTCAGGAGAATCAGAATAGTTCTGAGGTCTACGTCTTGAGTACTCTTAGCCTGCAAACCAGACGGACCGGGCTTGGATGCAGTATCCTCACATGCTAGAGGTTCTTCACGTACTGCAATATCCTCCTGCGCTGCAGGTTCCTCACGTGCAGCTTGGCTCCGGGTCACAACTCCTTTTGGCTCGGTCTCGTTGTCACGTGGCGTTATACCCATTTTCTATCCCGCTTCTGACACCAAATGTTACGTTCGTGGGGTGGGTTTTCTATAGAAAATGTATAAATAAGCCACTAATTAAAACTGACACTTTAATTACTAATTAAAGGAACAAACACCAACTAAAACAGTAATCACACACTTAACACGTCACACTGATTCACTCTCAAACTCGCCGTTAGAATCGCAGTCTTAGCTCTTGATGTTATCTCTTCGCTGTCTCACTTGAAAACTACTCCTTCGGCCGGGTCATACTGGGCTTTTATACAAGCCACTCAAATCTACAAAGTACGAGATAATTCGATTCTAGAAAGTTCCCGAGTCAGGTCGGTCGGTAGGGCCCGTGCGCGAACATTCTAGGGTATCGCTGTCTCTTTCTACAGGTTTCTCTTTCACACCCGTCGAGAATGTTCTCTCTATAGCTGTCTCGTTCACATCCTTCCAGAACATTCTCTCGTGCTGTCTCTATCTAATAGTGCTTTCTCTTTCACTCCTATGGGAAATTTAGCTATATACCGATTTGTACTTGAGAGGCCCAAAAGGGGTCCTGAAAACGCCTGAAAACGGGTTTTCAGGTTATTGCGCCATCCGATAGAGGGTATCCTGAAACGGCCTGAAAACATGTTTCAGGCGCCTGAAAACGACGGTATCTGGGGTGAATATTTGATTTTGTAGTATGTGAAAGAGGACCTTCTGAAACGGCCTGAAAACGTATTTCAGCCTGCTGAAAACGCTTCTAACGTGTCTAAAATCATATTTGTAGTTTTGATCATGCCACCGGCGTAACAATATTTTAAAAACCTACCTATTATATTATGTTATATTATATATAACTTATCTACCTAAATGAATATTTATCGCCACGTCATAAAAGAAAAGCAATTGCTGGTTGCTGGTGGTTTTAGATTTTAAACCCTCGTAAAATCCCGTTTCAAGAGAGAAATATAAAGTTTTGGCCAAGGCTGTGTCAAGTTTACTGTGGGTATGTCCTTGTCTAAGCTGAAATATCAGTTTCACAAGAAATTGCAAGTGACCTACTCTGCGGCTTTTAAGTGAATTAATATTCAAGTAGCGGCCGTTGCGTAAGAGCTCCATGCATGTTTCAGCAGCGGTTCCAATTGTTTTCTATGTTCGTATTAATTCGGCATGTTTGATTCAATAAAAGGTTTGCGTGCTTAAGTCGCATGTATTAGAAAGCATAAAGGTTGAACTTAAACATGCCATTTTACAGTTTAGAGAGCAATAAATGCTTGACCTGGCAGCAAACGGAATATAAAACAAATATGGAATGGACGCAAAAACGATTTGCACATAAAAGTCTAAAATGCAATTAGAAATAATGCAGTCCAATTTTCAGTCGTAAAAGCGTTATTTGCATAAAATGAGACTTTGGAATAAAATATGAATGTCCTGGCATCCAAAGCCCAGACGAGACAAGTAATGTAAGAACGTACGAGTAGAATGGCTCTGGCAGACGGGTCGGCGACACCGAACGATGCGACTGATGGTAGTTGTGTGCATTCATAATCATGACTAATACATAATTGCATTAGCAAAGGCCAGCGCCGCTTATTGACTTTTCCCCTCGAAGTTATGAATATTTTTTCGCTTTTTTACCGTGAATATGAAGGGTTTCCGAAGATGTGTCATGTTGTGCAAAGAATGTTTATACAGCGTGTGGCGTGTAACAAACATAGTACACGAATTATTTCTTCCTAATCAGAATACCTACGATAATTAATATGTATGCTCCTAAGCCGATCAACAACATTTTTGTTACATCCTGTTTATTATGACAAAGCTGAGTGTTTTCGTTATATGTTACCTTCGTGAAGTCGAAAGTTTTGTCTAGAGTTTAATAGGGCTGGCAAAAACTACGGCGATAACGCATGATGCATCTAACGCTAGCTATGTGAATTCATAACATGGTATTCATGACTTAAAGGTATCGCAATTATACAGCTGTTAGCTGTATTTTTCCCGGAAAGGTAGGACAATGGAGTTTCACTTCATAAAGAAACCAATTTCCCAGCTAATGATCTGTATGACATGATTGAGAACGCGTTTTTTTTTATTGCATCCTAGACGTGTGCTTGTATGTGAAATATGTGCATACTTATCGTTTTAGCTTATATGTGCTAATATGACTGGCTGCTGAATTGCACAACGAATTTACACGACTTTCCTCATATTAATATCCAACTGATGTTTAAGTTAATTTCTTCATTCATCAAGCAGATGAATTTCCATCATTATTTCGTGAACCTCTAGTTTAAGGCACATAGGGTAATTCTGATTTTTATAGTTTGACAGGTGTATCACCAACATGTCCAGAAGTTCTATAAATCCAGGAGGTCAAATATTTTGATAATGATTCATACGCTCCCGACCCGTGGTCCAACCGGTATGTTCAACTGGTTCTGCCACGGGGAGGTAAAATTATCCATAGTCCAATCGATTGTGCTACGAGGAAGTTAGTTTTAAATAAATTTATCGGTATTCTAATACTAAAGCATCTTCACGAAATAAAGTAGCCATCGTAAAATCAGTCTCTACTGTTAGGCAATAGTCCCATGTAGATCTAACAGATATGGGACTGTAAATTGATTCTTCTGTTTTATGTTTAACAATCCAATATCCAAAAGCATTCGCTGAAAAGCCGTCAAAATCAAAATAACTTCAGATAATGCTTAATGCAAAAGATCACGCCCAAAAAAGTGCGAACTTTCGAGACGATTTCAAAAATGTTAGTCTTGAAATAATTAATAAAAAATGTAGACACGAGATTCACAGTTTATTATAGTATCGCTATTGTAATTTAGTTAAGACCCATTGGGTAACTAAATGACCCAAAATGGTAAAATAAGAAGAAACACTACTTAAATCCAGAAGTTTAAATAAAAGTCCATTATTATGGAGAAATTGATATAAATATCAACCACAGCACAGCCTCCGAGAAGATAGGCAAAGAGCCCTTCTTTGTAATAACACCCATACAAAGGTATGGTCTCATACAGAAAAAAAGAATTATACAGTAATGGCTACTTTATTTCGTGAACATGCCTTAGAACATATATTTACGTATACTAGTTGGAAAATTGCCCCTCTGTTGTACTATGGGTCATAATTACATTACAGTAAAATAATCAGACAGTAAGTAGTCTGACAGTTGAACCACGGATATTTTTACATACCCATGGCACAACCAGTTGGACATAGCGGTTGGAACACGAGTCGGGAGCGGATTCACAAGGTAGTCGCTGTAAAAAGGTTTCTGTTCCTATAAACAAGCAACTGAGGGCTTGTGCAAATCACGTGAGGTTCAAATGGTCAAAAAGTAGCCAATAAAACCTCACATGATTTGTGCACGAACCCTTACACATACTTAACATTAAGGTATAAAACTTTATGAGAAATGTCTACAAAGCAGCCATGACAACTAGGCGAGGATAACCAAATTTCCACGCAACATCCTTGTTGCTCTAGCGTTACGGTGAGGGCACTGAACGCCACGGAACAGCGGCATTTCCTAACGATTGGCCACACGGCGATGACCCGACTGATTCAGCAATTATTCTAAGAGGGTTCGCGAATTGGTTCGATCCTGAACAACGACCCCTGAGCAACTGTTAGTAATCGGAAGTCAAAATGAACGTAGTGACTAAGTGTTAACGAGGAACGGTAAAATAAGAGTACAAGACCTGATAATTACACGAAGTAAATAGGTAAAGGAAGGGCTTGGTGAGGTTTGAACTGAAATTCTGGACATGGGCAATTGGGCATCGATATTTATGTCCTTAATTTAAGAATCAATCCTAACGTAGATATGTGCGTAAGTATATTTAGTTCAGTAAGGTTGATGTGACTTTACCAAAGTTGCCAAATTTGTCTAAAAGGATTAGGGTCTGGCAGTAGCAATAAAAAAAGGCAATCGAAGTCACGCTTACGTGCTTTGAAAATGCACGCAACACGGCAGCACGCGCTATCGTAACAGCGGTCGCGGTAAAGACCGCAGCGATTTTAAAGCGATAAACTTTCACTGCAACTGCGAGATAATGATGCACAGTCGCAGTCGATGCATTGTTCACGCAGGAAATCCTCTGCAGCCTTCAATTGTTTGTTTTCGCAAATTGTTTCCGATTGATAAGTGACAGTGTTTACGAGCATTCATAACGTTTCCGAAAGAAAAACGCACGTAAATTAATTGTTTGGCATTTATAATTAGTAATGGTCGTGCTAGTTTGGAACTTTCAAACAATCTGGATTTTTACTGGAAGGAGCGAGAACGTCCGTTTGACTTCAGAGGAGCCCATGGAATAGGCGGAAAATAGATCCCTTCTTAATAAAATACACCAGGATGCTTGGCCAAGTTACCAATCGCTAACGCTTAATCGTCAATCGTTAACGAAAGTAGTAGGCCAATGTATGGTCTATAATTAGAAAAAGAAAATAGAGGTGTCACTACTTCATAGGTACACAAAAAAAAATATGAAAAATTTTTTGGTCTTTTTTTTTCTTTTTTGTATACAACAATCGATATTCATTTTTTTTAAATTCGATGCATATCTAAATAAAGAACATTATTTCAAAATTTGAAGCAATTCGCTTTTATACATCCTGAGATACAACACATTAAAGAAAAAACTAAAAAAAATCATAAGTCAAAAACTGTCACCGATAGGACGTTGATACTCAGCAGAAATATTCTTCACCATAAGAGGTACTCACAAAAAAATACTAGAGTCTGGTTGATTTAAAGGCTGACTTACTATGAAAATCCGACTATGGCCTTTACGTGTTGATAAATGAGGGACCATAGGCAGGTACAAAGGATGATCCTCGAGTGACCCAACTCCCAAAACAGCGGTGACGACAGTAACAAGAGGTCCTGTTAATTACAATTGCCTTCAATTGGCTAATGTCGCAAAATTGGCCGCGGTGATTTGATCACCGCCTACTACTAGGGCAGCGCAGCGACCTTTTTACCCGACCTTAGCCTTATCAAGCCCTGAGAGAAGTATAAAGAAAATTGAGGTATGATTGGACATCTTTGATCCAACAGCAATTTTGCAACAGCACGAACCTCGCAAATTAATATTGAAGAAGGCAGTCCTGTAGCCTCACAGCTATTTCACACATTTTAAAGTTCCCACGATATTGGGTACAATAGTGCAAATTCAAGAATGACATATCGTATATTGCCCATGTTCTCATAAGTCGTCATACAATAACAGTACAATTTCGCACAATTGTGTGAGAGTTAGGTGCAGTGACCTAAGCCTCGACGGGGCGCTTTAACGGTCACTTATGATTTTATAGCAAACACTTAATTCTGTTACATTCAATGCTTGCTTCACAAGTGCGTTTTATGTCAACTCCTACAAATTAACAGTAGATTTTGATCAAAAATCTTAACGTAAAAGTTCACACGCATTATCTTGACTACCATGTTTAGTACATATCGATAGTAATCTTAAATAGATTAGGTACAACTAATCAGTAATCGGAATAATCGGATCGACCTACTAGGTAGCGAATTAGATTATCGCCCAACTAGCAAAATATAGTCATATAGAAGTTGAGACAACGTTTTGCATATAACTTGTAGTCCTATTTGGTTGGTCACATAAACGTAAGGTAAACGGTTATAAAAGGCGAAAGTGGCGCAAATTATAAGACTTATTGGTGAGATAAAGGTTAAATAAAGGTTTGCATGGCGACTTAAATCGTTTATTAAAGGTATTGTAACGATTAAGGAATGACCAAAACGTTGTATAAAGAGTACAACAAAAACCTTTACGCGACCTAAATATCAAATAAATGTTTTATAACTGACCATTTTGTTTTATAGAAGGTTTAGTGTAATCCTTACTCATTGTTTATCGGACTTTTAAGTCACCTAAACCTTTTTAAGTTTTATTTATAAAACTGCTCCTGACATTTATTTTAGATACGCGCAAAACTTGGTGTGTGTGACAAAAAGTGTACGGAAAAATAATACAAGGTAGTTTTATAAGTTTTGTAATGGAAATTATTGTTCTATATATTGAGCGTTTGCACATGTGGCGTGAGCTGAATTCGTATGGGAAGGTCACTTTACTGTTAAAGTTTATGATGATATACAGTTTTTTGCTGTCGCGCTCTTAATATATTCGAAATAATTATAATTTATAACAATATTTCTTCATATTTTATTATAGTTAAGGTTAGCCATTTTGGAACAAGTCATGGATTTATACTTATACGACTACAATATAACTTTATCTTAAGTAAAGGTTTTTATAACGACTACAAATTGTCCGCCATTACTAAGCCGCCATTACTAGTCCGCCACTTCGTTTGTGCCGTTTCCACGATGTAACGTCCATGGTTTTTTTCTTTGAAATAGTACTGTGATGCTCACGAAATGGCGACTGATGTTTTATAATATTAATTTCAAATCGACTTTAAATTGCATGATGTTTTATAACCGTAACTTAAAATCAATTTAAAAACATATAGTTCAATAAAAGGAATATAACGGGTTCGGCAACAACTAAAGGGTTTTTCAAAGTTTTTGTTTGACGTTAATATAACCAACTGTTGAATAAAAGGTAGATAACAGTCCTGCTGATATCTTTTTGTCATATTGAAGTTACCCTCAATACCGCTATATAATTGTCGAGATAAGGTTTTAAGATATCACTTATACAACAATAAAATTATATAGACGTTGTAAAAATTACCTTATTACGACGGTTCTGTTTTTTCAAAACCCTTTATAAGACGAAAACGTTTATATGACTTTGAACATCATTAAGTAAACGTTTTCTTTAAAACCTCAACATGATTGTTGTATAATTAAGTCGCAAAAACGTTTATTTACCATAGTAATAGACTATTTGGTAGGACGACTAAACTATCAGATTCATAACGTTTATTCGACTAACAGGTTAACTAAAAACGACTATAAAACTCTTATATGGCTAAAGGTCGTATAACTCTTGATTTATATGACTTCTTTGTTAGTTGGGCGCATTGTTATGTATATAGTACATTTACAACACAAAATGAATGTGTCACACTGTTTCAGAAAATATAGGTACTTAATATGGAAAATATAATACGTACGACGAAATTAGCATCTTGAAGCCACCGTTACAAGAAAAATAAATGACAAAAAAGATAAATAAAATTAAAAAAGTTGTCTGTTTTTAACTAAACCCGGGGTATTCAGTTACTGGTTGTTACTGGTGTTAAAAAATGTTAAACTGATCACATCTACGAGGATACCCTGTATATTCCTCAAAGAAATGGATTTGTTGAACAAACCTACAGTACTATTCAACCTAATGATCCCTCATTACGTAGGAAAAGGAGTTTCTTTATGAAAAAGTCTATACAGCGTGTTACACTTACACCACCCACTGAAAACCTTGAACGGGGTGATTTGGTAGGTAAATAAATAATAAATAAATAAATTTTGGCTCTTTTATACAAAATGTCGTTATCGATCGGTCACAAATCACAACGTATGAAAAAGACATTTTTTTTTAGATTTCGTAAGAGCTGTTGAGTATAGCCTACTAAATCACCCTGTTCAAGGTTTTCAGTGGGTGGTGAAACACCCTGTATATTCTGACCGGTCAAACATGCACACACGGATGATTAACGAGCAACCAATTAGCTCGCACCCAAACACTGATCGTATCAGGGCGATCAATGTACCTTTCAGACAAAGGTCAATTAAAGGGATGTATTGGGCGAGGCTAATTGTCAACCGTCTGCAAAGTCGCCCAAACATTTGTACAGTCGCCATATATATCGGAGCGGCCTGGGAGCTCATAAATATGTGAACAAGCCTCTATTGTCATGCAGCTAGAGTGCGTGTTCAGATATTTTTGAGCGCTGTGGCCGCTCTGGATGGCGACTGTAAAATCAAGGTAACGCATACAATGGTATGACGGCATTGACGGCTATGAGAAGATATCATATCGAACGTGAAAGTAAGAGAAAAAGGAGTAGGTATGTAATATTTTATGCCCCCAATCCTTTTGGTAATCATTTAACAGCGCGAAAGCTATGATTTGTCTTCCCGACATGATATATCGCTTGTAAGTTCTAAGCGTGATAAATCTTTGCTTTCCCCTAACTGGATTTTCCTCTAAACCCTGTTCCAAAGCAATTCGTGAAAAATAATTTATAGCCATCTAAAGATTTGCGAGCAACTCTGGAACAGATTTGCGTATATATGACCAAAGGCAATGCCAAAGGCGAATTTTGTTTTATATCCGGTTCGTCTAGATATCCGGAAACGGAGACAAGACGGCTGTGCCTATGTAGGTCGTGGGACGAGACATACATAAACATGTTGCTTTTACGACTGTCGTTACGACGGCGCGAGGGGAGAGATCATTTCGGTAAGGACTACGGTATCCAGATCGGAATTTTTGATAGAATGTTCATGATATCAGAATTGAAACGTACGTTTTCACGGTTGCGAGAATGGAATTTCTACGTAGAAATAGAGTATCTCCAGAATCATGACTTTGTTCTACAGGTTCTACTTAATATTCAGGTACAAGGTTAGATAAAAGGGAGAAAAACTATTCCCAGATTTGAATTTTATTCCACCCTGATGTGACGCGTCTATTCCAAATTATTTAAAGGTATAAGGTATATTTACAAAAATTTTACCTAATTCTGAATAAAAAATACAAATCAGGAAATTAACGAAAGCCAGTACAAACTCGTATTTTAAAACTTAGTTTACTTGTTGATATTGAGTATTATGTTATGGATGACAGCAGCAGGAGTCACGCTACGAACAAAAATTGTGGACAGTAGACAAGCAATAGTTTTATGATGGTCCCGTGTTTAATCGTTTGTCGTTGTTGCCGTCAGGTTCTAACAAGAAAGCAAGTGCGAAAGTGACGAGTAGCACGATAAACGGCAAATTTGTGACCATCATATGCTTGGCTTGGCAGTTTCAAGCGTGTAATTAATTAGGAGGGTAGAGTCGTCGAGCCACAAGTCCAGTAACGTACTCATCTGTAGTTGTCTAACACTTTGGGGATGCGATTTTTTGAAGAACATTTGTCCTAAAAGGTGATATGTTATGTGTCATATACAGATTTACAATGCAGAGCCTGCATGGAAGATGAGGAAACAACAAAACATATTCTTCTAGAATGTAAACAGGTAGAAGTATACAAGAGTACTTAGGGGCTCCAAACACAGTATACAGGACGCAATTAGCAAACTGAAACAGATGCTGAATTTCGTGGAGAAGCTTGGATGGTTGGAATAGGGCTATCTCGCTACCCCCGGCTTGCCATGAGTGTGGCGGGCCGGATGACACGGCTCAACATACCCTGATGGAATGTGGTCGGTGGGTCGTAGAGCGCCGCACCATGATTATGGCTCTTGGGCTAGGGAACTCTTCGCTGTCTAACGTAATAGCTGCTATGTTGAATAGCAAAGAGAAATGGAAAGCAGTGGGCTCCTTTTGTGAGAGCGTCATTTCGCAAAAGGAAGCCGCGGAAAGAGAGCGCGAGGATAGAGGTGACGCGCAGACGGCGGGATAGAAGACGGGCCCAATTTGGTGCCCGGCTAAACCCTGCAGCGGGTTTTGGGGACCTGCAATGCACGGCGTTGCACGTGTGAGGGAAATCTCCTCTACATCGGCGTGGATATCTTGGCACAACACAAGTCAGGCCTGTCAGAGAGAGCTGCGGTCGAATCTTAGGCATCCCGTAGCTCACTCATAAAGTCATAACTGGCATGTGATGTTAACGCCGGAGTGGTTTTAGTGGGTATACCTCCAGCCCTATCGCTAAGGCTGGAGGGAGTCCCACATATCCCCCCAAATGGCTCCCCAAGCCGGGGGGAATGCGTAACGCATTTTCCCACTCTGTCAACAAAAAAAAAGGCTATCTCGCTACAACACAAAAAACGCACGATGGATGTCGAGTTGCGGAAAAAGCCCGGTTAAACTATCATTAGATCAAGTTCAGATTTTTAATTTATGTGCACATTGACAATGTAAATCACATCCAGAATCGGCCAGTTGTTATGTTTCGAACACAGAAGGGACAATTCTGCCCGTATCGTAGACGTAGTAACAAGCCGAATCATCGCCGATTCTAGTTCACGGGGCGGCCTTAAAACTGTAATCTACCTACAGTACTAGTGTAGGTAAGTCTACCTACAGTCACGGTCATAAAACTCATAAACTCGTTACACAGTTTTTCACTTTATTCCGATGTCCGATGAAAATGCGGACACGTGGTTTTTGAGGACGCCTCGAGCTGATAGTGATAACCACTTGAACTCGTTTTAGCTATGTTAATATCATGCATAATTTATAAGCCTCGGATATTGGTTATCGCTATTATGGGATAGGATATGGAATCGACCTTGGCGAGTTTTTGGCAACTTTTATTAATAAGATTAAAATATTTTATTATGTCTTAGCGAATATTCTCTTTCATTAACAAGACGAGTAGGTTTACGAAATGCTGTTTAAATTGTCAATCTTGCATATATTAATGCCGTTTATTTTAACGGCTCGGTGAGGACCTTGATTACCTTACCTAAGCCTGATTATTATTATTATAAGATTAGATATCATATCACATACATAGTACCATCTCAAAATCACACAAAAAAATAGAGTCCTACTCAAGCCGCGTTTTCACTTAGTGTTCTGAGCGAGCGTTCGTTCGTTTTTGGGAAAATGAAAACAGGATTTCACATACCAAAATGTTCGTAAGTCAGCCCACGAACAAGCGAATGCTCGCTCAGAACACTTAAGTGAAAACGCGGCTTCAGATATTTGTGAGCAATCTAGCCACTCCGATATATCTGATGGCGATTGTACTATTTATTTAAAGAGATCCAGGAGGGAGGGCTTCCAAGAATTTAATCTTCAAGCGCCTGTTCTATGTTACCAGCAAAAAAATAATATTGAAAACTAATACAAGTTAGAAAAGTTTACTCTACCAGGGTTGTATATTTTTTTATTTTGTTCGTATGTGAAAAACGAGAGAAGAAACTGTAAGGTTAAGGCGACGTGTTGACGTGCTCGCAGGTCGTTAGCCGACCCTCGGCTTAAATATGAATTAAAGGCAAACAACCCCCAGTTATCTTCGAGTTAAAACGTCATATAAACCGTACAGAGCAAGAGCTACACGGCATTTTCATAGCTGAGATTTGGATATTTTCGGGCTGTTGCCTCCCTAAAAAGGTATCCCAGCCGGGAAAACACAGCTGAGCCTCTATTAGGATACACGCTGAGGTTTGAAATTAGATTGAAGTTGTATTGGCTTGGCCGTATGGTGACGGCAGTAAGAATACTTACATTTGTACATCCCAACTCTTCCCGTGGGTATCGTAAAGGCCCATTTACACGATACAAGTTTCTTGAACATTCAATACAAGAATGTTGCAGCAACAAAAAAATTGCACTGTATAAACATAACGTACCATTATTGTATTCAAGCAGCAACTTGAATTCAAAACTGGTATACATGTAAACAAAGCCATCAAAGTAGTTAATTGCATTCAAGAAATGTGAATCAATCTTTTTTTCACAATGGATTCCGTACGCGAAGGTGTGCTCCTTGTCGCTGCTGTAATAGCAACTGTGCTATGGGAAAAACGCCGCAAAAAATTGTAGTCAAGAAAATGGATCCACAGGAAGAAACATGCTGGGATTGCTGGGGGCTTCAAAGTCTTCAAACATCCTATGCATGGAACTTAGAGCTGAGGATGTTGCAGAGTTCAAAAACATATTTCGTGTGAACAAAAGCTCAGTTTTCATACTTGATCGATAAAGTCACTTATAGCTTTTATTTTCTGTGTCCCAGAGACATTCGTAACCTCTACAAATTTCTATTAATTCAATTATCTCCGAATTTTGGTTATTTGATATCATTTTTGTTCATCGTGCGAACTTTCAATATTGAATGAAAATCTGCCAATGCAAATCGGTTCAATTCTTGCTTCAATACGCCATAGTTGATTCAACTCTAAGTTTAGACGTGTCAATACTTGCAAGCAACTATTGCCTTACGATAAATGTCCGTGGTGTAAACAAGATACGGTCAAGAACATTGATTGTCAAGAATTGTATACAATAATTTCATTCAAGATTTTAATTATTGCTCATGTGTAAACACTTTGATTCAATTCTTGAATTCAATTATTGAATGACAAAACTTGCGTACAATTATTGCCGATTTTTGTTCAAGAATCTTGTATCGTCTAAATGGGCCTTAAGAGTCGACTAAGGGATTGAAGTGTCATTGACCATTTATTTATTGAAGACTGATTATGAGCAGCAGCATCATCATAGTAGATCAAAAAAAAAAACTGTAGAATGGATAACCTCCTCCCTTTTTTGAAGTCGATTAATAACAAAAAATTAAACGTTACTCCCACTCTGTTAAAGGTTTTAGTTTTTTCTAAGAATTCCTTCTATGGAAGTAGTAAGTAAATATCCACACGTTTAGTAAGTTTTGCAAGCCTTAGGTGGGTTTTATAAAAATATTATTGATACATACAATATAAATATAACACATATGCGAGATTGAGATTAAACGTCTTCGTGCTGAATACTGTCCCTATTAACTTTTTCAAGGGTGGCTGAGTTGACCGGAGCATTCAATGAGAATTGGAAATGTCACGCAAAGACCCGCCGTGACATTTTCCAGGTAAACAGGAAACGCATGAGTGGACAGAATAACCGCCAAAAATGTTCATTTGATCAATTAGCGAAGGCGAAGTAGAAGGCTTATTCAAGTACAGTCGAGTTCATAAATATATGAGCAAATCCAAGGCTTCAAAAATAAATGAGCATAGAAAAGTACGTATGCATCTGAAAAGATTCACCAATCAAAAATATGTGTACATATTACCTGTCATATTAATCTGAGCATGTAATATGTATACATATTTTCGACGACTCGACACTGTAGGTATACATATCGCACTCAATAAAATGCTTTAAACTTGGTAAAGAGTTAAAATTACGCTAGACAATAATTTATAAACGGTCTTATGGTTGGTTTGTTTTGTTTTACATTCCTATAACTAACCATGTCAAACATGTTAAGAATTGACTATGATAGTCAACTTTCAACATCAGTTATACATCAACTCGGTTTCCATGCAATGGATAATTATAAAATAAAATACTACCTAGTCTAACTGTAATTCGCAGTGTAATGTACCTAACCTGCTCTAGATGATACATTATACATTGTGTAAATCTAATACGGCCAATACGGGCGATCAATTAAAACAGGCATGGGATTCATTAGTGTAATCATGGATTACAAGGTTTTTTTTTAAAGTTACTCTTAATTATGACCCTACATCATTTTTTTTTACATTATCGGAGCAGCAATGTAGTTACGAACATTTATAATTGTTGATATGGCAGTTATGTCATCTGCTTTTGAAATTAGCTGTCAACGAGTGTTTAACTAGAGTATGTTGCGCTATATTGCGCGCCGAATTATTTTGTATGGAAAATTTTGTTGCTCTAATTTTAAGTAAAAGTTATTTGAATGTACTTAATTATTATGTCGTAAACGAACACTCGTTAAGAGCTTCGCCCGTATTAGACTTACACCCTGTATAAAAAGGGCACTTAGTTTTATATTTTAAATTACTACGCAGCATATGTTTTAACGTTTTCTTGATTGGTCCGGGTTTTTCGTTTCCAATCTCTATTGTGATAACGATATTCAAACCTCTATATTGTCATATATTTTCGCGCATGTATTATGTAATTTTTTTACATATTAACCTCTCCGTTGGTACTTTAAATGTAGATATTCCCACGACGGAGGCCAAGTTTAGGG
The DNA here is from genome assembly GCA_025490895.1 of Thaumatotibia leucotreta. Taxonomy (NCBI): domain Eukaryota; kingdom Metazoa; phylum Arthropoda; class Insecta; order Lepidoptera; family Tortricidae; genus Thaumatotibia; species Thaumatotibia leucotreta. The sequence goes on from JALPQI010004615.1 coordinate 24,732, forward strand.
TCTGAAGGGGTCATTAGCGAGCGTCATTACCGATAATGAGCGCGTAATTTGGCCGAAGTGCAGAAACCAGCCGTTTTTGCCGGCAGCCCTTGAGCACCCGGAACTGCTCAAGTGCTCAGCATGAGCCAGCAGGTTTGTGGTTCTACGTGATACGTTCATTTTTTTAAAGTAGGTAAGGTGTTTAGTGGTTATACACGTAAGCAACGATTTGCAGTCAACACATTGATAATTCTTCTTTTTTAAGCATCGGCAAGGCGCATATGACACCTCTAGAATTTCAGGGTGCGACGTGCGTAGTGTAGCCAAGACGCTAATCGCTAATGCTCGGTCGTGAACGACACACAACTGTCTTTGTCGCACTAATAAGAAAGAGTCACAGAGAGAAAACTATACGTTACGCTACTGATTGGTATTTTAGCTAAGCATTCTGGTCTGTAAACCATCGTAACCGTTTACTAAAAAGTGGTCATTGCTTGCTTTTCTACTTGCTGTGGCTGAAATGATTGTGAGATTTTCCCATGACACTATCATGGAGTAGATATTAAAAAGACCCTACAAAATAACCCTTGGTACCAACACTTAGGCCAATTGATTGATTTTCATTTCTACCATAAAGACATGACTAGCAAGGAAGAGAACCTAACTGTCTGGCTCCAATTTGATGTATTTTTCGAGTTCAATAGGTATCTATAGCTAACGTATCAGGTTGAGCCTATTTAACGGATCAAGTAAAACCAAATCAATTCATCGATGCTGGAGCGGGAACTTTTAAACGTATACCAATGTATATCTAAGTATACCACTAAATTTCCTTCAGACTGCGGCCCTGAATTTTTACCAGGCAACTCACCGATATCTAAAGCTATAAAAATCAGCTTAGCAACTCCGTGTCTATAAAATGCTCACGGCTAGACAAAGAGCCTATTGCTGACACAATGGTAAGCAAACGTAATAAAGACACGTGTATTCCAGTCGACTGGGAACCCGAGACAATCGGTAATCGAGCGAGAAAATCACCCACGCCTGATTACACAGGTAATTATTGAACCAACACCTATGCGTTGTCATTAACCTGCTGAGGCGTTAAATGCTAATCGATCTGTGACATTTTATACTTGCAAATCGTTGGTGCTATTTTAGAAATAGTTCTAAAGGACTGGAAGGTACAGCCTTGGGCGTAATATCTAGCGCTCAGAATTTTTAAGTTAAACTTTGGATGGAAACATTATGCACATTACAACTCACATCATCAGCCTATCTCAGTCCACTGCTGGACGTAGGTAGGCCTCTTCTATTAACCATGTGTCTCTAGACGCATTAGGAGGTAAACATAACTCATATACAGTAAAATTGTACACAATTATAGAAAAAACAAAAAAATTGTCAGAGGACGAAAAAAAGATGTGCAAAATCCTTTGAACTAGCGTATTTTCACGAATGTCCATTATGTCCAAAGCCATGTTCTTTGTCCCTACAAGTTTAGGCCTCCGAAAACTTTGAAAATCTTAAAATTCTAACATAAATTCGTTGGAGTGACAGCGATAGATGTCCGAAATTTTCGATGTTTGCCGTAAGCACAGTAGGCCTAGGTATAATAAAAAGTACTAACGCCCCATCAATATCTGATTTGAAGTTAATTGAGACAGAAACAAATTCGAAATATTTCTGTGAAACAATACTGTTCGAGAGACGAAAAAGAGTGGACTGTAAAAGAAGAATGAGAGAAAGTCGGAATTAACCGTTATGATATTTGAATCAAAATACGTTAGGGGATTAGTGAGCAACTGAGCAAGTATGTTGTTGGCAAGAATGGGTGTGGTGTTTTAATTCGAAAATAAAATTAACGATAGCGAAAACTGTCGGAAAACGATGGTTTGAAATCACACTGACGTTTCTGGCAATCCTAGGGAGAGGGGAAATGTAAAACTTTTAAATTCTACGGTGGCAGTACCGCCACAATAAACCAAAAATATCTTAATGGTTGCAAACTTGAACAAATACCATCAAAAGAGCATAGGCTCTACATCTGTAGCGGTACAAATGTAGGTATGGAACATACTATACTATAAATCATATTTCCAGTACCTATAGTATAGGTAAACGACATACTTAGTATTTAGTATACAATTTAATAGGCGCTGATTGTTGAACGGGTTAGGTACCTAATTCTAATCAAGGTAGAGTTACATTCTATTCGCTTAGTAACGCAGTCTTGTAATTAATTATTGTTGAAATAATCACGGCAATGGGCATGCTAGTCTACGGAACAACAAATTTTGCCAGTTTTTTTATCGGTAAATTGAAGTACACGTGTAGCCTGGTAGGAAGTAGCTAACGTAGTCCATACAGACGGAATTTATTGAAATAAGTAGAAGGATTGACTGTATCGAGAGGAATGAGAACCGATAGTGTACCTGGACAGTTTCATGGGTCCCGTGTTGTCGATACATCGACATCGAACCCCTTTGAAAGCTGGTGACCCAACTCATCAACACGAACACAACATTATGAGTAGAGTAAAGTGTAAGTACAGCCAGTGGGTCTGAATATATATATACATATGTATGCGGACTGTACAATAATTAGGGTAAATTAGCTGACCACGGAGGTCAATGCGCCTGATTATAGAAGGTCAAATCAACCCCGACGCCGTAAAAGCGATATAAATTACACTTTTTTTATCGCACTTTAGCAATTTAAAAAGTTGCAAATGGTTTTATGCTCCGATCTTCAGAACCATAATGCCATCTCTCACGGCAAGATTATATTATAAAGCCCTAGAAATCTATGGGAAGAGTACGAGATTCTCTAATTATAGCGTTTGCCGCAACCGTAAATGTTAAGGTCTGCGTATATTCCTTAATAAATGCGCAGTCGCTCGTAATAGATGCATAGAAAGTGAGCTACGGAGACGCTAGCAGATAATTCATATTAAGGAGTGTGACAGAATTTACTTAAAATAATTTAATATACTAATAAAGAGTTTATTGAGCTCAATTTACATAATTCACCCCGAGTACGTTAATCCATTAAACCCGTTCATGAAAACGCGATGTCATCAATGAGTTTGAGTGGTTCGGTGTTACTTATAAAAGAAGTAGGTGTAAGTATTTAAATTGAATAGCACCATACTTTGCATGACAACGGCCGGAAGGAACAATCGAAATCATAATCGAATATAAGAGACAATAAGAGTTGAACAGATCACTAAAAATATGAATATATTACGAATTACCTAAAAATAAAAATCGAAAGGATTCTAATTCAGACCTCCTTGCCATTGCTGTATATGGATTTAAAGCAAATAAATAGGAAACCTTTATAAATTAATGGTATATAGGCCTCCTACCTATAGATAAAAATTGCCAGGAGCTTGGAATTGCATATGTACTGTATTTACAATGTATTCTATGGTACCTATAGTGTTTGTGTGTTTTCTCGACACTATACTGTTATCATTTGACTAATAAACCTAATTGCAAAGACATAAGGTCCACCTTAAGAGTGTTACTATCAGTAACACCACTACAAATGCAATTCCTAGCTCTCGATAATTCATCTACACCTAAAGGACCGCAATTTCGTAACCCTTCAACACGCCTGACATAAAATACTCCGACCACAGTGATTTGTGGAATATATAGTGCGCTTTCTCATTATTCGTAAGACTCGTCCCAGTTTACGGAGAGCTGACACGCTGTCTGAACTTGTTGCTTCTACTTCAGGATCTAAAGAGGCCAACAGATTACAAATTGGTTACCTTAGCGAGTGTGGCGTCCGTAACTGTTGTGTAACCATGCTGTGCTGAAGATAGGACTCTTTTTCAGGTCATAGTAGACCAGAATTCAGAAGGACACGTCTTATCTTATTAATTTCAGATCAATATATTCAACCTATTTTTTTATGTCAACCACGGCGGTTCCAAGTTATTTTTTGCATTGCACTGAGTCTATTATAGCTATAGAGATTCCACGAGAGTTGAGGTCACGCACAAGATAACATGTCATGTAAACACAAGCGGAATTTGACATTTAGTGTTCTATTTTGGTGCTGACAGCAAATTTAATACAGGAATATTAAACAACTGTAAGATTGACCAGAAAGTTTCTTCAATATTTTGACGCAAGTCACATTATTCATTCACATTTTTTTTTACAATTAGTACTTCTTTTAGATGGGTGTAATTATTTATTTATCTCTAAAATTATTGCTTTGATCTAAAGTAGCCCAAGAGACTTACTATCTTAGCGAGCGAAGTGAAGACGCGAGAACCGCGCGGTTTTGGCGATATTGGCAACACTTTACGCTATGTAACGCATAAGATAGTCAGTCAATGTAAACTTGTAAACTTGTAATGTAATGACCTATCTCAATTTGTTACTTAAATCTAAACTGCCAAAGAAACTACTTACCATCTTAGCGAGCATGGCGTCCATAACAGGTTGGTGGGTAGACGCGAGTGCCGCGCGGATTGTGGCGGCGTTCGCGACACATTGCGCCATGCAGCGTTGAAGACCTGCCGCTTGCTTTACCAGGTGTGTGCTCAATGGGACCTGGACGAGCAACATATTGTCATCAGACTTTGAAAGCTTTCAGTAAAGTTTTATAAACGCTTTCCCAAAATTTCTAATAGCTTTACAAGTCTAGCTGTAGTGGGTCCACTAAGTCTGTGTCGCGAACGTGACGGCTATGATAGCTACCTTAGAAATATATGAAAAGTGCGAGAATTCTCTATAAATACAAACACTCAGTTATAAAATTAAGATACACCAAAACTTGTATTCGTAACTTTCTTAAGGTGCATGAAGACCAAAAGAGCACTCGCTGTTCTATCCCCCAACTCTACGAAATTCGATCGTTACACGAAACGTGATTCGTTGATTTCGTAGAGTGGGGGATAGAACAGCGAATGCTCTTTTGGTCTGCATGCACCTTTAAATGTACGCGAAGAACGGCGTAGTAAAACAGACTAGTATATTCGGTTCCTCATCAGGCATGGAATGCCTATCTAAGAGAATACGTTGCTGTCGTTACGACAACAAAGTTCGGTGTGCTAAAACCTCTGGCGCTAGGATCGGATCATGAGGTCTTCTAAAAGGTATGGCATGTTTACAATTTTAGACTGAATCGTTGGCTTTGAGATCGCAGAAATGCAGATTAATACAAAAAGAACCTCTTAGACCGTAGTAACTACGTAGGTTGCCCTGAAAGTTTCGGGAATCGGAAAAAATACGCATTTTAATGAAATAAAAGTACTTTTATTGTTTTTCAAAGTATTCTCCTTTGTGTTTAATACACTTTTTCATTCTCTGAAACCAGTTTTTAAAACAGTTATTGAAGTCTGAAGTGGGGGTTGACAAAATGGCCATTTTATAAGCGTCGACTGCTTCTTCCGCGGTCTGAAAACGCTGACCACGCAACCGATTCTTTATTTTCGGGAAAGTATAAAAATCGTTGGGACTTAGGTCGGGGCTGTACGGAGGATGGTCCAGTAATTCGACGTTTTCGCCCTTCAGATAGTCGTCTGTTTTCTGAGCGGTGTGAAGGCTGGCATTATCATGGTGTAGTATAATACGGCGGTTAGGGTTAGTTTTTCGCAGTTCAGCAAAAACAATCGGTAAACAAACGCCTATATACCAATCGGCATTGACAGTTCTTCGATCTTCAAGAGCGATAGTCGCCACGTGACCCGATTTGGAGACAAACGTGGCTACCATTTTTTTGATCGTGCTGCGAGAACGAACAACTTTTGTCGGCTTCGGTTCGTCTTCGTAAACCCAAACTCGAGATTGGTTTTTCGATTCAGGCTCATATGCGTAAATCCATGATTCGTCACCTGACACAATACTAAAAATGGCATTTGAGCTTCCTCCATTAAATCTTTTTAAAGTTTTGCGGCACCAATTGACACGTACCGTTTTCTGGTCGTCAGATAACAAGTGAGGAATCCACCGGGAAAATAACTTCCGCACGCCCAACTCTTGTTGTAAAATAACTTGTACCTGACTCATTCCAATGCCTAAAGTCTCCTGAATCTCCCGATATGTAACATGCCTATCTTCCTTTATCAGTTGGCGAACAACATCGATGTTTTGATCGGTAACGGCCGTTTTCGGTCGACCCTCACGTACGTCATCCGCAAGAGACACACGGCCACGTTGGAATTCCGAATACCACCTGTATATGGTCGTCTTTGAAGGTGCTTCACTACTAAAAGCAATAGTTAATCGGTCTCCACATTGTTGTTGTGTTAATCCACTTTTAAAGTCATAATAAATCATTGCTCTAAAACTTTCGCGGGACAGCTCCATTTTCACCAGCGACTCAACGACTTTAAAAAACAATTGAAAATCGGACATTGTTTTTTTTTCTAAGTGGCCAGTGTTTTCGAATAATGAGACTATGCTTGTAAGAAAGAGGTATAACACATGTCAAATATACGTTCCTAAGTATTAAATTCCCGAAATTTTCAGGGCATCCTACGTACAACACGCTTCCAACTAAATTAAGCATGTTAAAGAAATCTTGCTCTGTGCAATAATAACTGACCTCTTCACTGCCCGCGGTGCCGGCTCCTCGTAGCACTGTCTCCAGGACATGAGCGTGCTGCGACACGTAGTCCAGGCCAAGGATCGGACAAACGCCCGTCATTCTGAAAACATAACCCTGTTCCGTATGGTAGAGACTTCCTCATCTTATGATTCTAATATATTTTATTAATTTAAGATATTTATTTATTTATTATTATTTTTTTTATAATACGAGTGAACAAAAAGTATCTATTTAGGAGATCCCAACTATTTCTTAGATACTTGTGCACACCATTATTGTTCGAAACGTTAGTTAATATACGCGATATAATTCGTTTAAATCGTTTTATTTCATGAATAACTATCGCGAAACCGAAGAAGATAATTATACACTCATTAGATCAAAATTCAATATCAAAAATACTAAATCGTTTATTTGTCATAAATTCACAATCAGGGTACATAAAAGTAAGAAGGAGTTGGGATCTGCTAAATAGATACTTATTGATAGTGTTATTCAAAAAATATCTTATAAAATAAAATATGTTAACATCATAAGATGAGGAAGTCTCTACTGTACGGAACAGAGTATTTTTTTCGAAATGACGGGTGTTTGTCCGATCCTTGGTCCAGGCAACGTCGCAGTTCCACTACCTCGCGCCGTTGCCGCTCTGTGCAATAATAACTGACCTCATCACTGCCCGCGGTGCCGGCTCCTCGTAGCACTGTCTCCAGGACATGAGCGTGCTGCGACACGTAGTCCAGGCAACGTCGCAGTTCCACTACCTCGCGCCGTTGCCGCTCTGTGCCATAATAACTGACCTCATCACTGCCCGCGGTGCCGGCTCCTCGTAGCACTGTCTCCAGGACATGAGCGTGCTGCGACACGTAGTCCAGGCAACGTCGCAGTTCCACTACCTCGCGCCGTTGCCGCTCTGTGCAATAATAACTGACCTATTCACTGCCCGCGGTGCCGGTTCCTTGTAGCACTGTCTCCAGGACATGAGCGTGCTGCGACACGTAGTCCAGGCAACGTCGCAGTTCCACTACCTCGCGCCGTTGCCGCTCTGTGCAATAATAACTGACCTCATCACTGCCCGCGGTGCCGGCTCCTCGTAGCACTGTCTCCAGGACATGAGCGTGCTGCGACACGTAGTCTAGTCAACGTCGCAGTTCCACTACCTCGCGCTGTTGCCGCTCTGTGTAATAATAACTGACCTCATCACTGCCCGCGGTGCCGGCTCCTCGTAGCACTGTCTCCAGGACATGAGCCTGCTACGACACGTAGTCCAGGCAACGTCGCAGTTCCACTACCTCGCGCCGTTGCCGCTCTGTGCAATAATAACTGACCTCATCACTGCCCGCGGTGCCCGTTCCTTGTAGCACTGTCTCCAGGACATAAGCCTGCTACGACACGTAGTCCAGGCAACGTCGCAGTTCCACTACCTCGCGCCGTTGCCGCTCTGTGCAATAATAACTGACCTCATCACTGCCCGCGGTGCCGGCTCCTCGTAGCACTGTCTCCAGGACATGAGCGTGCTGCGATACGTAGTCTAGTCAACGTCGCAGTTCCACTACCTCGCGCTGTTGCCGCTCTGTGTAATAATAACTGACCTCATCACTGCCCGCGATGCCGGCTCCTCGTAGCACTGTCTCCAGGACATGAGCGTGCTGCGACACGTAGTCTAGTCAACGTCGCAGTTCCACTACCTCGCGCTGTTGCCGCTCTGTGTAATAATAACTGACCTCATCACTGCCCGCGGTGCCGGCTCCTCGTAGCACTGTCTCCAGGACATGAGCCTGCTACGACACGTAGTCCAGGCAACGTCGCAGTTCCACTACCTCGCGCCGTTGCCGCTCTGTGCAATAATAACTGACCTCATCACTGCCCGCGGTGCCGGCTCCTCGTAGCACTGTCTCCAGGACATGAGCGTGCTGCGACACGTAGTCCAGGCAACGTCGCAGTTCCACTACCTCGCGCCGTTGCCGCTCTGTGCAATAATAACTGACCTCATCACTGCCCGCGGTGCCGGCTCCTCGTAGCACTGTCTCCAGGACATGAGCGTGCTGCGACACGTAGTCTAGTCAACGTCGCAGTTCCACTACCTCGCGCTGTTGCCGCTCTGTGTAATAATAACTGACCTCATCACTGCCCGCGGTGCCGGCTCCTCGTAGCACTGTCTCCAGGACATGAGCCTGCTACGACACGTAGTCCAGGCAACGTCGCAGTTCCACTACCTCGCGCCGTTGCCGCTCTGTGCAATAATAACTGACCTCATCACTGCCCGCGGTGCCGGCTCCTCGTAGCACTGTCTCCAGGACATGAGCGTGCTGCGACACGTAGTCCAGGCAACGTCGCAGTTCCACTACCTCGCGCCGTTGCCGCTCTGTGCAATAATAACTGACCTCATCACTGCCCGCGGTGCCGGCTCCTCGTAGCACTGTCTCCAGGACATGAGCGTGCTGCGACACGTAGTCTAGTCAACGTCGCAGTTCCACTACCTCGCGCTGTTGCCGCTCTGTGTAATAATAACTGACCTCATCACTGCCCGCGGTGCCGGCTCCTCGTAGCACTGTCTCCAGGACATGAGCCTGCTACGACACGTAGTCCAGGCAACGTCGCAGTTCCACTACCTCGCGCCGTTGCCGCTCTGTGCAATAATAACTGACCTCATCACTGCCCGCGGTGCCGGCTCCTCGTAGCACTGTCTCCAGGACATGAGCGTGCTGCGACACGTAGTCCAGGCAACGTCGCAGTTCCACTACCTCGCGCCGTTGCCGCTCTGTGCAATAATAACTGACCTCATCACTGCCCGCGGTGCCGGCTCCTCGTAGCACTGTCTCCAGGACATGAGCGTGCTGCGAAACGTAGTCTAAGCAACGTCGCAGTTCCACCACCTCGCGCCGTTGCCGCTCTGTGCAATAATAACTGACCTCATCACTGCCCGCGGTGCCAGCTCCTCGTAGCACTGTCTCCAGGACATGAGCGTGCTGCGAAACGTAGTCTAAGCAACGTCGCAGTTCCACCACCTCGCGCCGTTGCCGCTCTGTGCAATAATAACTGACCTCATCACTGCCCGCGGTGCCGGCTCCTCGTAGCACTGTCTCCAGGACATGAGCGTGCTGCGACACGTAGTCCAGGCAACGTCGCAGTTCCACTACCTCGCGCCGTTGCCGCTCTGTGCAATAATAACTGACCTCATCACTGCCCGTGGTGCCGGCTCCTCGTAGCACTGTCTCCAGGACATGAGCGTGCTGCGATACGTAGTCCAGGCAACGTCGCAGTTCCACTACCTCGCGCCGTTGCCGGTCTGTATAATAATCATATGTTAGCTAAGCTATAAAAAAAAATATGTTTACATTGTTTATGCCAAACAATTTGTAGTCTATTCAAAGAAGGGCAAAAAAACTAAGTTTACGTAGGTAAAGTACAAAACTAGTTTTTTTCGTTTTTTTTCATGTTGATTTATTTGTACTGTAGTAACTGTATCAATTAGAATGTAATGTTAAAAATCTTAATATACAGATTTTTTTATTTGAACTAGTTTAATTTTTGGTTTATATACAGAGTGTTGTTTTAAGTGGGACAGTATGAGGAAATCGGAAGCTATAGAAGATCTGTATCTTCTATAGCTTCCGATTTTTAGCTTCCCTGTGGAAGCAGTCTAAGGAGACATTAGGTATTTTTTGGAGAAAACAATTTTGGCATAGTCAAAATTTTGGTCATGTGTGATTTGTACCTAAAATTAATAATGTAAATTTTTTTTACGCATATTAACATCATTTTGAGTGTAGACAAATTTATTGTATCAGATGACAAAAATATATTTAAATTTTCTTTAATTTAAAATATTTTTTAATTTGTTCTGTGCGGCAAGATATCTATTTGTTTTACCCCAAACTGCACAAGACAATCAGTGTTTGAGTATACATCTCAATAGTTGGGTAAAAGGAAGAAAATTACTGTAATAAAATGGAAAAGTTTTTGAATGTTGACAATACAATAAAATAAAAGCCAATACAAAGTAACAATACAGTAACAGGATTAGAATTTGCAATTGGAACACTGTTTTGTAGTCAGCCGGTGTCTAGTTTTGTCACCGGAAATACAAAATTACAGATATCGAAAACATGAACCACAGTTAGTACAGTTGTGAAACCTTGATTTTAACAGATGAAGTGTAAAGTTTGCAAAATAGAGCCAGTACAGGGAAAGATGTTTCAAAGTATCCGGGGACCTAAATTCTAATAAGGACCTTGAGCATACAGAATAAAGTCAACTTGACGGCCAGAAATTACTTAGAAAACATGGTGGAGATGAAACTGCCAGAACTTTCAGTTCACTTGGGATTTGGGACAGTAGATTAAATAATTGAGCCTATAACCAACTAAGTAGGTAATGTAATATTTTAATTTTATCATATTATTTACATGTAATATTTGAAAACTATCTCTATTCACTTCTAATAATAACAATGCCTATTTTTTAACAGTGTAATTTCCTAAAATCTTTGTTTTAATAAATAATTGTATTTGTCTACAAAAAACATTATCTGTATCTAGAGCTAAATTCAAAAATATCAATTACATTTTTTGATTCTACAGTATAGGTATAGCAAAATGTATCAAATAGAACATACTAAATTCTTATTAATGTAGATAGATCATTTTACTATTCTTTCAATTACAAATTTTTCACAATTATTTGTGTGCAAATAAAAGGTAAAAAAATATTCTAATTCCTTTTAAGAAATCTGAAAATATGCATATGAAACGAGAATATTGTACCTAATTAATAGATAGACCAAATTAGTTGATGCGAAAAAATAATGATAATGTTATGCAAATATAATTCCTAAACACTGATAGCCACAAGCTAGTGATAAGGTGCGACGGTTGTAAATTGCAATATGGGACCAAAACAGAGTCTTACCGTGGTATTCGTAGATCCTTTGGGTACGGCGCCTGTAGCGCTCCTCCTGGATCTGCCTCTCTGCCTGAGCTGCCTTGCCCTGTGCCTCCAGGACGTCCAAAAACGAATTCAGCAAAGATTTACGCTCCGTCGTGGTTTCCTGCATTTTGTTGTCGAGTTCCTAGGTTTACAGCACTCACAAAAATATTTGTTTACTACTAGCGACGAGATAATTATAAGTTCTAACTGTTTTATTTGATGAACAGGAAAATAAACGAAATTAGACTACGAAACTAAATTCAAAATCAAACTCAAAATCACACAACCTTCCCGTCAACCGCCCAAACTTCAACTGAAGACATAGACAAGACAGAGTGAGTGAAGTCCGAAATCAAATCGGATTAACGGCTTGCATGTTAAAAATGATACCAGCTAAAAATATTTTCGAGTTAGCACTGTGACAAAAGGCAAGTAAATCAATCATACTTATTTATAGAAAATACTTTATTGAGATAGTTTAGATATTTGTTTTCTCATTTCAGGGTAGTGTCTTATCATATGGTAATTTTATTTAAAAATCCGTTTCTTACGTATTTTGGAGCATACCCTTACCGAAATTAGTTTGTTTTCATTGTCGGAAAAAGCTGTTTTAATTTCTAAGCGAGTGATTGGCCAACTCATGGTATTGTTAAAACACAAAATCTACCATTGGCTAATAAAATGTCATGAATAGGCACTCTGTAAACCGGCGAGATGAGAAAGGAAAATTGAAGCGTTTCGTTTGTCATTGCAAAGCGGCTGTCAAACAAAAAGTAATTTTGCCTGAAAACTGTACATATTAGAAAGAAAATTGTTTTTTAAACACAATGGCACGCGAAAGCAGCGCAGGTTTTGATAGACACATTACCATCTTTTCTCCTGAAGGCAGACTTTATCAAGTCGGTAAGTTTGCACCAACTTTCCAGTCTTCAACCTGGATCAACTCTTCTTCGGGCAAATGAATACTCAACAGGTTAATTTTCCTCGTTGGAACTAGTACAATATTTGAAGTCCATTAAAATATTCTTCCGAGGTGTGATTCTTGCAAATCATAATTTAATTTTGAATACAATTATATGCTGACTTGCAGGTTATTGAATGCTAAGTAAATTCCAATTTTTACACAATGATTACGTTATTCTGTAAGAAAATTCGTCTAAGGTCTGTGTAGGCAAGCGCTACTGCACATATTGTATCATAAATGGCAAGGAAGCATTGACACCTTATATCTGTGATGTGTTTTAGAGTATGCGCTCAAGGCAATCAACCAGGGAGGCTTAACGTCAGTAGCGCTCCGCGGAACGGACGCGGCAGTGGTGGCGGCACAGCGTAAGGTTCCCGACCGTCTGCTGGACCCTGCCTCCGTCACACACCTTTTTGCACTCACCGAGAAGATTGGTTGTGTCATGACTGGTATGATTGGTAAGTAAACTCATATGAAATTGTTAACTTGTGTTATAAAATCTGGTTTTCATAACACCCATACTGTGCCGTAGATTCTCTACTGAGTTGGCTATAAAATGTATCTTTATTATTAAATTGGCAATGATATCTTAAGATACAATAATGAAGTACATTTAAAAAAGCACTCAGTTAAGTTAATTATCATTTCTTCTTTTATTTGTGTGCACAAAAAAACATCAAATATTTAAAATTATGTGTCGTTTGCATCTTGCTTTATTTCTTGTGCTGTGCTGTGAAAGTTATAGCACAAACATAATTATATTGCCATATTATTACCCCTTCATATTAACATTCTGTAAGTCATAGTTGTAAATAAGTTGTGGTTGTGTGTTCACCATTCACATTCAAGCCTCCTTGACACTTAATAGTCTTAATAATAAAATTCTGGTTTGGAAAAAAATACAATAAATGGGTCATGTAAAGACAAAAGTAAAGAAAGTTGAGTATTTGGATGTTGTAGAATTAACATTTATGGCTTATCAATAAAAGCCCTGTTAATGTTTTAGTTCTATTAAATATTCATGTAAAACTTTCCCTCTCATACATGAGAGGCCCATGCCCATGTCTAAAATAAAATAAAATTTGTGAATGTGAGGAAATACATGTAATTATTTTAATATTAATAATTAGGACAAACACATATTGAAGTCCAAATGAAATGAAAAGTTGAAATAATTATTGTGAAATTGTTTTTTTTTATTGATGTCCCATTTCCCGATTTCAATATTGATGAACCAATTGATTAGGGTTTAAATTACTCGAATTTAAATTACGCCATTAGCCATCCATCATAGTGTTTATCTAAGTAGCAATTTTAGAGTGACCAACCTAATAAATAAGCCTTTATACTACACTTAGGTAATAAAAATATATGAAGCTGTAAAATTACAAAATATTCCTGAGTTTATATTGCCTGTTGGCATAGGCCTTCTCTAACTGGTTCCATTGCAACCTGTACCTACCCTCCAACAAATGTTTTAGTGAGCAACATATTCCTTAATACATTCTAGCTGACAGCAAGTCGCAAGTGCAACGCGCTCGCTACGAGGCAGCCAACTGGCGCTACAAGTACGGCTGTGACGTGCCAGCCGCCACGCTCTGTCGTCGCGTCGCTGACATCAGTCAAGTTTACACCCAGAATGCGGAGATGCGACCTCTAGGCTGCAGTGAGTAACTTGTCCACATAGACCTGGTTCATGTGATGTGACACTTAATTTGGTAAGCTATTGGCGCTACAAGTACGGCTGTGACGTCTCAGCTGCCACGCTCCGTCGTCTCGTTGCTGACATCAGTTAAGTTTGCACCAAGAATGCGGAGATGCGATCTGTAGGCTGCAGTGAGTAACTTGTCCACAAAGACCTGATTCATGTGATGTGACACTTAATTTGGGAAGCTAATCGAACTTGATAAGAGGCAGCCAACTGGTGCTACAAGTACGGCTGTGACGTCTCAGCTGCCACTCTCTGTCGTCGCGTCGCTGACATCAGTCAAGTTTACACCCAGAATGCGGAGATGAGACCTCTAGGCTGTAGTGAGTATATAACTTGTCCACATAGACCTGGTTCATGTGACGTGACACTTAATTTGGGAAGCTAATCAAACTTGATAAGAGGCAGCCAATTGGCGCTACAAGTACGGCTGTGACGTCTCGCCGCCACGCACCGTCTTCTCGTCGCTGACATCAGTCAAGTTTGCACTAAGAATGCGGAAATGTGATCTCTAGGCTGCAGTGAGTAACTAGTCCACATAGACCTGGTTCATATGATGTGACACTTAATTTGGTAAGCTAATCGAACTCGATAAGAGGCAGCCAATTGGCGCTACAAGTACGGCTGTGACGTCTCAGCCGCCACGCTCCGTCATCTCGTGGCTGACATACGTCAAGTTTGCACCCAGAATGCGGAGATGCGACCTCTAGGCTGCAGTGAGTATATAACTTGTCCACATAGACCTGGTCCATGTGATGTGACACTTAATTTGGTAAGCTATTGGCGCTACAAGTACGGCTGTGACGTCTCGCCGCCACGCACCGTCTTCTCGTCGCTGACATCATTCAAGTTTGCACCAAGAATGCGGAGATGCGATCTGTAGGCTGCAGTGAGTACCTTGTCCACATAGACCTATTTCTTGTGATGTATTATGTTTTGGAGGGATGCCCGGTCGGATTCGAGCGGGCTGTTCAGCATTTGAAGTACTCATTCATCCCATTTCCCGTTGCTGGAGCTGCAGGTTAATATTCTGCTGCATTCCCCCATAACTTCCTTCTAGCCTCCTTGTTTTCTTGCAGAACTGTAGGACATCCCTAAGGTCGACGTTCCTTAGTTCTTTCTCACCCAACCTCATCATCATTATCCTAGCGCAATTCCCGGTTGCGTTTGGGGCCTGCGCCTCAAAGCCCGGGGTCCGCTTTCCGGCTTTTCCTACTTCGCACGGTTTTCCGCATCCCTTTGTGTGAGACCATTGGCACGCATGTCATCCCGTGCGACGTCATGCCAGCCCTTCTTGGGTCTACCCCTTCTACCAGGTCCTGGCGGAGCTCCTTTCGTACCCAAATTCGTTCTTGCCGCTGCATACATGATGCATTCCGCCAGTACATGCTGACTAGTTTCGTCTGTCCTGCAACACCTTTTGTGGACAGGCTGCTTCATTGCTTATTCCCATCACCTTTTATGACGGCTGTTGAGGGTATTGGGTCTTGTATTGATTCCGGTGAACATTCTCAAGTTAGTTTTTTCCAACTTCTCCAGAGTAAGTTAGTTACTGAACTATTATGCTAAGAACCAGCCAACTTTTGATACAAGTAATATCCACTAACATGCTTTGATTTTTGTGATAGACTCTATTCCTATGTAAAATAAGAGTGATGACATGTAGCTAAAGTTACATGAAGCACTTCAGTAGATATTTAAAATATGTATTTGATTTGAATAGTTCCATACTTGATATCTTAGTTTGATCTATGTGACATTGTACTTGAATATTTGTTATTATTTATTAAATACAAAATATCCACCATTCCCAGGCATGATGCTAATCGCCTACGACCCGGAGACCGGTCCAGTGGTGTACAAGACCGACCCGTCCGGCTACTACTGCTCGTACAAGGCGTGCGCCGCCGGGGCCAAGGCCACCGACGCGGGCGCTTACCTGGAGAAGAAACTCAAGAAGAGAGCCGATCTGCCTACTGATGACGCGGTTCAGCTGGCTATCGCTTGTCTCAGCCAGGTCAGTTTATTTACAGGGAAACTGGCATGTGAGTGGGTACTTGACAGGGCAGTGGTGTACAAGACCGACCCATCTGGTTACTACTGCAGCCGATCTGCCAACTGATGATGCGGTTCAGCTGGCTATAGCTTGTCTCAGCCAGGTCAGTTTATTTAGAGGGAAACAAGCATGTGAGTGGGTACTTGACAAGGCAGTGGTGTACAAGACCGACCCATCTGGTTACTACTGCAGCCGATCTGCCTACTGATGATGCGGTTCAGCTGGCAATCGCTTGTCTCAGCCAGGTCAGTTTATATAGAGGGAAACTAGCATGTGAGTGGGTACTCGACAAGGCAGTGGTATAGAAGACCGACCCGTCTGGTTACTACTGCAGCCAATCTGCGAACTGATGATGCGGTCCAGCTGGCAATCGCTTGTCTCAGCCAGGTCAGTTTATTTACAGGGAAACTAGCATGTGAGTGGGTACTTGACAAGGCAGTGGTGTAGAAGACCCATCTGGTTACTACTGCAGCCGATCTGCCAACTGATGATGCGGTTCAGCTGGCAATCGCTTGTCTCAGCCAGGTCAGTTTATTTACAGGGAAACTAGCATGTGAGTGGGTACTTGACAAAGCAGTGGTGTACAAGACCGACCCGTCGGGCTACTACTGCTCGTACAAGGCGTGCGCCGCCGGGGCCAAGGCCACCGACGCGGGCGCTTACCTAGAGAAGAAACTCAAGAAGAGAGCCGATCTGCCTACTGACGATGCCGTCCAGCTGGCTATCGCTTGTCTCAGCCAGGTCAGTTTATTTACAGGGAAACTAGCATGTGAGTGGGTACTTGACAAGGTAGTGGTGTTGAAGACCGAACAATCTGGTTACTACTGCAACCGATCTGCCAACTGATGATGCGGTTCAGCTGGCTATCGCTTGTCTCAGCCAGGTCAGTTTATTTAGAGGGAAACTATCATATGAGTGGGCACTTGACAAAGCAGTGGTATAGAAGACCGACCCATCTGGTTACTACTGCAGCCAATCTGCCTACTGATGATGCGTCAGCTGGCTATCGCTTGTCTCAGCCAGGTTAGTTTATTTAGAGGGAAACTAGCATGTGAGTGGGTACTTGACAAGGCAGTGGTGTACAAGACGGACCCGTCCGGCTACTACTGCTCCTACAAGGCGTGCGCCGCCGGGGCCAAGGCCACCGACGCGGGCGCTTACCTAGAGAAGAAACTCAAGAAGAGAGCCGATCTGCCTACTGATGATGCTGTCCAGCTGGCAATCGCTTGTCTCAGCCAGGTCAGTTTACAGGGAAACTAGCATGTGAGTGGGTACTTGACAAGGCAGTGGTGTACAAGACCGACGCGGGCGCTTACCTAGAGAAGAAACTCAAGAAGAGAGCCGATCTGCCTACTGATGATGCTGTCCAGCTGGCAATCGCTTGTCTCAGCCAGGTCAGTTTACAGGGAAACTAGCATGTGAGTGGGTACTTGACAAGGCAGTGGTGTACAAGACCGACGCGGGCGCTTACCTAGAGAAGAAACTCAAGAAGAGAGCCGATCTGCCTACTGATGATGCTGTCCAGCTGGCAATCGCTTGTCTCAACCAGGTCAGTTTACAGGGAAACTAGCATGTGAGTGGGTACTTGACAAGGCAGTGGTGTACAAGACCGACGCGGGCGCTTACCTAGAGAAGAAACTCAAGAAGAGAGCCGATCTGCCTACTGATGATGCTGTCCAGCTGGCAATCGCTTGTCTCAACCAGGTCAGTTTACAGGGAAACTAGCATGTGAGTGGGTACTTGACAAGGCAGTGGTGTACAAGACCGACGCGGGCGCTTACCTAGAGAAGAAACTCAAGAAGAGAGCCGATCTGCCTACTGACGATGCTGTCCAGCTGGCTATCGCTTGTCTCAGCCAGGTCAGTTTATTTACAGGGAAACTAGCATGTGACTGGGTATTTGACAAGGCAGTGGTGTACAAGACCGATCTGGTTACTACTGCAGCCGATCTAGCTACTGATGATGCGGTTCAGCTGGCTATCGCTTATCTCAGCCAATACTTCGGTCAATACTTGATTACGATAATACAACTATTAAACTCAATTTATGTTTAAACAATTGTTATTATTACTCATAAGAATTTATAAATTCCCTTACATGACTATGTATGATATAACAAATATTGTATTAACTCTTGACGACGAGCACATACTCTTCGCAATTAATACCTGCAAGTTTTGTTTCAAGTTTTGAGAAGTAGCTATGGAGTGAGTGGCAAAAATCTGCATCTCTTTCTTTCATATCATACCTATAACTTTGTTTCTCAACTTACAGGTATAAGTCTGGTTTAAAAAACGTTTTCTTCACCGAGAGCCCCCGTGCCAATCGCTAACGCTCTCTCTCTTCAATTCTTCTCTCTTTATCACTTGTTTTTATTAGCGCGACAAAGACAGTTGCGTTTCGTTCGCTGCTGAGCGTTAGCGATTACGTTACATCTATTCTATGCACCTTGACCAGACAATCAAGAGAAAATCGCTTACAAACGAATGCTTTGTAAGCATTAGCTGCTACATCAAGTCTACTTGTTTACTGACGATGAAAGAGGTCAGAAATTTGAATTCTTGTCTAAGCACTCAAGAAGAGTATTGCAAACCACATCATTCGATCGTCTGCTTTTTTTCTCTGTCGCATTTGCATATTCTAGTGATATATGTGAAGAGTCGATAAAACGGAAATGGGTCGTGCGACCCAGCAGTTTTTTCCTAGTGACCTGTTCTGTAAGGACCAGCTTATTGCATTCAAATGATTTATATTATATTCTATTGCAGGTGCTGTCAGTGGACTTCAGGGCGAATGAAATCGAGGTCGGCATTGTCACTAAGGAAAACCCTAATTTCCAGTGAGTACTGCTCTTTATTATGCTCATTTTAGACTTTTTAATGTTCTCATACCCACATTTTATGGGTAAAGTAGTAAGAACTCATTACATATAGTTTGTAAAGATTCTCATGAAAGTACCGTACGGCCACGCTATAAAGACAGAATATCGTAGGTTTAGAGGTAAAACCAACTATTTCGGTGATGCATCTTTTAGCAAAGAGTTTTCTATGCCATTGACATAAAATACGGTTTGTCAAAACCAACTTCAAGGAAATAATTGATTCTGCCTCTAATCCGGCGATATGACAATTTGAACGGAACAGCATATTTCGTGCCTCAATGCCACGTTAAATACAAAAACTATCACTTAGACACCACGTCACCTAAAAAAACAGAATTTGAATTTTACGCTCGTACAATGTAGGCCAATATTGCTCTGTAAACTGACTTTCTGTCATTCAAATAAAACCAGTAGGCTTAGCACATGATTGGTGCGACAATATGTCGCCGCGAGATAGACTATCCGTCCCTCTTTTATTAATATAGTTAGTAAAAGACAGGAAATCTATCGCGCAGCGACATACTGTCGCACCAATCATGTGCTAAGCGTGCTGCAGTATGTATATGTCCGTCTTTGAAAGGTTATAACTTATAACTAGGGGTCGGAACTATGGGTGCTAAACTTTAAAATTTTTGACATTTATGGGAACACTTTAGCCAAGAAAAATACGAATTCTATAGGAAAATCTGTGTCCTATTTTATTCCCTATCTCGGAATCTTCAACTTACAATATGTGGTTGTGTAGATATGTATATTTTATGGATGTATGTGCTATGTCAAGTCCAAATGAGAAGTTTTGTTCCGACCCCTAGTTATAACTAATTAAAAATGGCTTGTTACAGTGTGCTGTCTGAGAGTGAGATCGAGAGACACCTGACTGCTATCGCGGAGAAGGATTAAGGTCTGCTTTGGTGTGGTTACGGTTATCTATACAATATTCATATTACAATGAAACACCTGTACTGTAATAATATTTTTAATAAAACACTCCATTCAATACATCTTTTCATTTCACAAAACTTTGCTCGCGCAATCATTACGTTTGTCAATCGTCGCTTGACAACCAAAACTCACTAAACCACTAATTGGAGTTCGAGGCCAAAGAATCTACGAAAATATTGCCACAACAATGAAATGTTCTTACAATAGTAAATCCTTATTTTCTAAAAACAGTCGTTGAGATATCTTATTTATTGGTAATTTTAATTCTTTAATTTATAGAAACAATATTATTTACTTATTTTCACGTAAATATGAGATATTTTAATAAAAACTTAATTATCCGCAATTATCAGTAACAAAATTGGTATTGCGCTGGTATCACCTCAGGTGTTAATAACATTTGGTACAGCAATTTAACTACACATAAATTAAAACCCTATTTCTGCATACGTTTGGAAAATTGCAGAATAATATATTGTAGCGTGCTTTATGTTCACATTTCGTATTCGTAAAATTCCTTTGACCTACAAATTTCTTTGGCAGTGCTATATTTCTCCATTTAAATTATACACATCTAACGT
The DNA here is from genome assembly GCA_025490895.1 of Thaumatotibia leucotreta. Taxonomy (NCBI): domain Eukaryota; kingdom Metazoa; phylum Arthropoda; class Insecta; order Lepidoptera; family Tortricidae; genus Thaumatotibia; species Thaumatotibia leucotreta. The sequence goes on from JALPQI010004615.1 coordinate 45,345, forward strand.
TTTGTTTTCTTCCGTAGGTTGTTAACAAGGTGACCCACTTGGTTCAGCCATGTTTAGCTTCGCTATTCACCCCATCATCAAAAAATTTAATTCCAAATGAAATATACTGGGTGAAATGTTATAAAACACAATGATACAAAATCATGTTTTCAGGATCTACTCATGATTACAGCCAAGTTTTACTATGGGACCAGCTTTGAAAAAGTTACCACTCAGGAGGATAAGTGATGAAGAAGACAAAAAAAAATACAAAAAATGCTTTCATTTTACATTTCCAAATTTCTTTCCCATAATTTTAACCCGTAATAAGGCAGGGGGCTTAGTAATTTAACCATACCTACTGTCTTAATAAATATGGCACGCTGTCGTTTGTGTTTACTGGTAATTCAACTTCTTTTTAAAATAGGCTTTGAAACGTTGGCTCTTATCATTTTAAGTTATTTACAAGAAAATTTTGTCATTTCTATGTAAGTTAAGAGAAAAGAAAAGTTTTTAGGTATTTACGTGTTTTTAAGAAAATCCTAGTTGTGACAGCCATATTAAACAAAAAGGCGTACAAACATTACGGGGGTATATCATGTTTTTATAAGGAATTATTTTAAATAAATTAATTAAATAACAAAAAGGTTGTGTAAACCTGAAAACTTTATTTGACAATGACATAAGAGACTTTGACAGATTTGACAACAACGCATCTGTCGTAGTTTCGTTGGCCTCGAACTCCAATTACTGGTATAAGTAACAAATACCTACAGTCGTGGTCCACTAATTAAGAACAGTCAATGTATAACATAAAAATGGCATAACACGCCTATATTCATCATTTATGTGCATTGTTATTTGCGAGAATAATTATGAGTTATTATTTAACTTGATTATTCTAAAAATCTATTTAAACAAGCATTAAAGTAGCGGCATCGTAAGAAGTCGTTTTTGACAGCTCACAATAGTGTTGTGAAACGCTCGATTTTACCGTCGTAAAATTTTCAGTCAAGTGCGAAAGGGCGTTAGATCTGGTACTTGCCATTGAAAAAGTTTAATTAAAAAAGTGTTAGGTAATCCGAATTAAAAAAGTGTTTGGTAATCTTACTTAGAATCATTAGCAGGCAGCGAAACTTTGGAGCCGGTGACGTCATAATGACGTAAAATCGCATTTAGGTAAGATGTTTTATAGGACGGATAGGACGTGACCTCTATATAGTCCGTGGGCTACTCGGCCTGAAATTAGAAAACGGTATAATTTGGGGGTACCAAGTGTCCTTTTTACAGTAGTTAGACATATTCATAAGGATGTTAAAAAAGTATGATAGACATCTCAAAGTGGTAGCTAATAGGCATACGGGCTATTTCAAGATTTCCGTTGTATGACAGGTATGGTTAAAATTAGGAGGTACAAATTTTCCTTTTCACGGCTCTTAGGTAAGCTTATAAAAACGTCAAAAATGCAAGATTGCCGTTTATAAGTGCTACCTAACAAAAATGGGGGCCAATCAAAGATGGTGGATCTCAAGTTTTACAAAATCAAGTATATCTCGAGAACTATTAAATATATCTAATTACTCTCTTGAACAAAATTAAAGGCATATCTGCAAGCTTCATATTTTGCATACACACCATATTGCTAAAACCAACCAATAATTAATTATGACCAAATTTATGAAAATTTCGTGACTTTGATTTTTTTTGTGTCGTGTTTTTACATAGTAGTCATGACGCTAGAAAAATTAAATATTTTTTTAAAGATAGTGTATTTAATAAGCTTTAATTTGATGTATGTAACTTGTTGGCGGTATTTAAAAAAAGACCCATAAAAAATATTTAAATAAATTGTAGTCATTATCCACCGTATACTTAGTGATTTAAGAGGCGATTTTTTTATATTTTTCAATCTTGGTTATTTGAAATAAGCACTATTATTTACGAGTGGCACTTCCATCGCCTCTTAAATCACTAAGTATACGGTGGATAATGACCACAATTTATTTAAATATTTTTTTATGGGTCTTTTTTTTAATACCGCCAACAAGTTACATACATCAAATTAAAGCTTATTAAATACACTATCTTTAAAAAAATATTTAATTTTTCTAGCGTGATGACTACTATGTAAAAACACGACATAAAAAAAATCAAAATCACGAAATTTTCATAAATTTGGTCATAATTAATTAATGGTTGGTTTTAGCAATATGGTGTATATGCAAAATATGAAGCTTACAGATATGCCTTTAATATTGTTCAAGAGAGTAATTAGATATATTTAATAGTTCTCGAGATATACTTGATTTTGTAAAACTTGAGATCCACCATTTTTGATTGGCTCCCATTTTTGTTAGGTAGCACTTATAAATGGCAATCTTGCATTTTTGACGTTTTTATAAGCTTACCTAACAGCCGTGAAAAGGAAAATTTGTACTTCCTAATTTTAACCATACCTGTCATACAACGGAAATCTTGAAATAGCCCGTATGCCTATTAGCTACCACTTTGAGATGTCTATCATACTTTTTTAACATCCTTATGAATATGTTTAACTACTGTAAAAAGAACACTTGGTACCCCCAAATTATACCGTTTTCTAATTTCAGGCCGACTAGCCCACGGACTAATAAGCAAAATTCATAGCAAACCACTCCCAACCCACGTTGGCAAACTTGCGTGCTGCTAGCTCAGAGTGCAATGTAGATATGCCAAATAGAGAAATGCCGTAAATACAGTATATAAACTCACTAAAACCATTTATTAAAATCAGAGCACATCTAGGTGATAAATAACGTAGTGGTATATAAATTATTATTCCACGAAAAATAAAATTATACGTGATTTTATAATTGAATTTGTAATTATTATGTGCTTACTATTATTTTAACATAATTTTAATTTTTTATTTATTTTTATGATGTAACTAGTAAGTGATTTGGTGTTCATACTAGCTTATGTGAATAAATACATTGAATTGAATAACAATTATGACATTTATCTGGTTGTCAAGTTCCACACAGTCTGTAAAGCCGCGTATCCACCGGGCACACGGGCTCGCGAGGACCTGTCGAAACCATGACAAACTTTTAGAAAATATGTGCGTACCTACTATTATAGCAATTATTCGTACCTCCATAAAAAAAGGTTTACTTATTTATTTCGATTGACGTATCGGTAAATTGCAGCAACAGCAGTAACATCACTATTCCGTTCAGGCAACAATGAAGTTTGACATTTGCTACATTATACCAACTGTCAAATTTTTACAGAACTTCATGTGCAAACAAACGTCAAAAACGACTTCTTACGATGCCTCTACTGTAGCTGCAAAAACTTTATATATAATTAAATAAAATCGATTGAACTTAACATGTCTCTAGACGAACAAAAATAATCTGGCACACTAATTAAGAACACAACCTAAAAGTACAGAATTTAACTAGAAAATTCTTCGGTTACATTAATATTTGGTAGGAAACCCGAAGTTCTGTTCCACCGCATGACATCTCTTTGACATAGACTCCACTAAAACCCTGCATCGCTCCACAGGTATAGAATTCCAGGCTTCTAGTGATGCCTCATAAAGCTCGTTTAAATTTTTTGTATTTTTATTGGCGAGACTTTTTTTCACATCGTTCCAGAGATTCTCTATTGGGTTAAGATCGGGACTGCAGGAGGGCCAAGTCATTACAGAAACATGATTACAACGAAACCATTCTTTTACAGATTTTGCCGTATGCTTAGGATAGTTGTCTTGTTGAAATGTCCATACAAATGGTAAATTTTCTTCAGCATACGGCAACATGGTGCTTTCTAGAATATTTTTGTACACATACTGGTCCATAATACCATCAATCCTGACCAATGGCCCCACACCATGCCACGAAAAACAACCCCATAGTTTAATGTTCCCGCCGCCATGTTTTACGGTTACGGTCGTATACTTGGGGTCGAACGCGGTATTTGGTGGTCGACGAACGTAGACTTGACCGTCGGAGCCTATTCTGTTAATTTTAGTTTCGTCAGACCATAAAACGTGTTTCCACTGCGATAACGTCCAATTTTTGTGATTTTTCGCAAATTCAGTTCGTGCGTCTCTGTTCTTCTTACTTACTATAAAGGCTTCTTGCGAGCTATTCTGCCAAATAAATTTGCTTCGTTCAGTCGTTTTCTAATAGTACGAGCCGCCAGACCGGGTTGATCTCCAAAAATTTTACGTTTAATCTCAACAGAAGAAAGTTTAGGATTTTTTCTCGCCATCCTTACGATAAGAGCGTCCGTTCGAGGAGTAGTCTTTCGTGGCCGTTTCTTTCGTTGGACCTTCTGACATGTTCCATGAACCTTAAAATATTTTATGGCGTTGGATACTCTAGTCCTAGAACATTTAAGGTGGTCAGCGACTTTTTGATAACTCCATTTCTTGTTAAAAACCAACGATATTATGATTTATCTGATAGTGCCTTCTGAACTCCGTTTTTTTCCCATTTTCACAAAAACAATAAGCACGTTTTATTGACAGAAAATGCAGGAGCTCAAAATACGTCAAAGTGTAGGCTTTATTGAATTATTTTGGAAGACACGAGGATTCAAACACAGTGTTCCTAATTAGAGTGCCAGTATTAATTATACTAGATAAAGTCCCAAGTTTGTATTCGTATTATTTATGTTTGCGAACTAAAGTACATGTGTATAGTCAATGAGGGTTTTTGATACTTTTTCTGCCGCTATGGGGAGGTGAGATGGCAGCACTGAGGCGACCATATAACGAACTGTCAAAATAAATACGCGCATTTAATTTTCAACATATTTATAGGTTTATTTATTCTGAAAACCATTACTTTAGTCATATTGTTACCTAAAATAAATGAATAAAATAGTTCCAAGTCAATTCTCATGAAATTAACAAAGTTATAGTAATTATTTTGAATACCAGTGACTTTGAGCGCCTGTTTTAGAGTTCAATCTTCAGTTCGACGACCATGTATTAGTCGTAATCCATTACAAAATCAATTCTCTTCCAAATAAAATAGAATTTCAATATTTTAGGCCCAGGTGCCTATGAATAGTATGAACCTGACAGCTGTCGAGACCAGGTGCGTACGAAGCGCCGCCCTGGTGGCAGAAAAATTATCGAAAACCCTCATTGAATGGTCTCTAGATTCATGATAAATCATGTGTTAAAGGCGGTTGCCTATTATTTATATATTCTGCTAATAATAGCAGACTTTTCTCTGTATAGGTAAATTACCTATTTGTTCTTAATTAGTGGGCCACGACTGTACCTACTTGATATAAAGCTCGTATCTCAGTTTTAATTAAATACTGGCATACGAATTTGCTAAGAGTAAGTGACAGTGAGCAGATGGTCGATGGGGTCGAAATGTGCTCGAGTGGAGACCATGGCTAGGCAAACGCAGCGTAGGACGTCCACCCACAAGATGTACAGACAACCTTTTGAAGGTCGCCGGGATACGCTGGATACAGGTCGCATCTAACCGGTACATGTGGAGGTCCAGAGGGGAGGCCTATGTTCAGCAGTGGACGTCTTATGGCTGAGATGCTGATGATGATGATGATGTAGTGACAGTTTCTACAGTTAGTTTTGACTTGTTACCCGACAAATTGAATTTTATGTTGGGTAGTGTAAATGTAATATTCTACTTGAAACTGAAAACTTACTTATTAGTGTTACGGTATTATAATATATTTCAATAGTATAATTGTGAGGGAATGGACATAGATTGAGCAATGCCAATGTTTATCTTTGGTCACTACCACTACCCTACTTGGACAGTCCTAATTTCAAGTAGGTTTACAATATTACACTTAGATTTCAATAATAAACACCCGATAGAGTGCAGTGGTTTTATTAGAATGCAATTCACTATTTTATATGATATGATACATATTTAAACAGTAGGGTAATCTGTTAGCAAGCCATCAATTCCTTTAGGAACGTTTGCTACCACCGCCTTTGGCATCTCAGTAACCACATTAGCGAAATCATGTACATTACAACAGAACGCCAATCCGTAAACTGGACTCTCATAATTCCGGTTACGAAGAAGTGATTTCAGCCAAGAAGCCCGCGCGCACATACTTTCACAGAAAACTGATGCTCGAATCTCACTAACAGCTACAAAAGGATCGTTTAAAACTACAACAGCGATAGCTTTATTTACGCTCGGTTCGTGGACTACAGTCCACAAATACTTAGGAACTGGGAAGCGTCCAGGTTTCAAGAATAACTCCACTCGCTTCGCATCAGCTCGGAAGGACATTATACCGTGCGTTCCCGTCCAAATGTCGAGCAGAGAATTATTCGTTCTAGCATGATGTAGAATTTCAGAGACATCCTTATGTAAGTGTCTTAAGTTTCCATGTGCGATGCCCCTCCAAGCGGCTATACGGTTAGAAGGAAAGTCAGCGACTCTCATATCTTGATTATCGAAGTAATGAGGGGAGAGAAGGGTCGCTGAAGTGAGTTCTTGGTCGGAGAGTGAGACAGGGTCGTGTCGGAGAATTTCTCTGACTCGCTTGTTGAGGCGTTTCTCGTCAGAGTATAGTTGGTCGGTGTCGGTGCGCGTTTTGGTGTCGAACATCTGATTGAAGTTGCCGAGGAGACTGCGTGGAGCGTCCTGAAAAAAAAAGTTTCATCTAATTTGCTGCCTAAGCGCGCTATTGCTTGCATGCGTAGCGGGAGTAATAGAAAAGTGAAATTCCCTAGGGAGTAATAGAAATGTCAGTACGTCATTCAATAATATTTTCTCTTAAAATTTATTAAAAAAAAACATTGTATACATCACGGTCGGTAAGCGGAATACTAACTCAAGTCATTAAAAGCCCTCCGCCTACGACGTCGGGCCTCTAACACTCTCGTTAGTAATTCCGTACTTACCTGCCTTGATGCACAATGTATAGTCAAGGGCAAAAATATCTGTACACTTTTTTACTTATGTCTGGAGCATAAGGTTTAAAATCGTATATATATTTATGCCCCTGACTGTACTATTATTGAATGAACCGGTATGTGGTGTCTTATGAAATAGAACAGTTACGATGGCACAATGTGTAAGTATCGTTCGTCGTCGTTGCTGTCACGTTTTAATCAGGTCCTACGCAAAAGTGCGAAAGTGACTCAGCACGATACCTAAACGAATAGTGCCCGTTGGGACACGTCCCTGTGGTGCGACAACGGTCCCGCGGTAGGATATGGTGCTCTTGTGGGGACAATAATGTAGGAACTGTACATCGTTGAATCAACTTTTTTCTATCCGTTATTGCCATGCTTACGGTCGCCTGAGTCACGCAGGTTTTATGCAAAATTATGCTACTTAAACTACGCAAACATACATTTTTCTGGTGTTAATAGGCCCTTTCCTTAATGAACCACCTACAGACATGCACTACTTGCATATTTGCCTAATTTAAGTAGCACAATTTTGCATAAAACCAACGTGACTCAAGCGACCGTAACTATGGCAATACCAGACACAAAAAAGTTAACTCACCCACATGGTCCCTGTGAAGCGAAAGCGCGGGCACAGTGCTGCTCTGGGGACACTGATTTAGTGACTACTTGTTGCCTGTAGGGACACTGTAGTGACAGTACCTGCTCCGTGTGGGGCTACAGCGGTCTCGCGGTAGGATACGGTGCTCTTGTGGGGACAATAATGTAGAAACTGTATGAAGCGGCAGCGCGGGTACAGTGTTCCTGTGGGGACACTGATTTAGTGCCTACTTGTTGCCTGTAGGGACACTGTAGTGACTACCTGCTCCGTGTGCGGCGGCAGCGCGGGCGCGGTTCCGGCGCGGGCGGCCAGCGGCAGCGCGCGGTCGCTGTCATAGCACAGCGCTGCTAGGTGCCGCGCGCCCCGCGAGCCGGGGGACTGGTAGGCGCGCCCCTGATGCGGAGGGACGCAGTGGTGCACCTGTGGGGACACTGTAGTGACTACCTGCTCCCTGTGCGGCGGCAGCGCGGGCGCGGTTCCGGCGCGGGCGGCCAGCGGCAGCGCGCGGTCGCTGTCATAGCACAGCGCTGCTAGGTGCCGCGCGCCCCGCGAGCCGGGGGACTGGTAGGCGCGCCCCTGATGCGGAGGGACGCAGTGGTGCACCTGTGGGGACACTGTAGTGACTACCTGCTCGGTGTGCGGCGGCAGCGCGGGCGCGGTTCCGGCGCGGGCGGCCAGCGGCAGCGCGCGGTCGCTGTCATAGCACAGCGCTGCTAGGTGCCGCGCGCCCCGCGAGCCGGGGGACTGGTAGGCGCGCCCCTGATGCGGAGGGACGCAGTGGTGCACCTGTGGGGACACTGTAGTGACTACCTGCTCGGTGTGCGGCGGCAGCGCGGGCGCGGTTCCGGCGCGGGCGGCCAGCGGCAGCGCGCGGTCGCTGTCATAGCACAGCGCTGCTAGGTGCCGCGCGCCCCGCGAGCCGGGGGACTGGTAGGCGCGCCCCTGATGCGGAGGGACGCAGTGGTGCACCTGTGGGGACACTGTAGTGACTACCTGCTCGGTGTGCGGCGGCAGCGCGGGCGCGGTTCCGGCGCGGGCGGCCAGCGGCAGCGCGCGGTCGCTGTCATAGCACAGCGCTGCTAGGTGCCGCGCGCCCCGCGAGCCGGGGGACTGGTAGGCGCGCCCCTGATGCGGAGGGACGCAGTGGTGCACCTGTGGGGACACTGTAGTGACTACCTGCTCGGTGTGCGGCGGCAGCGCGGGCGCGGTTCCGGCGCGGGCGGCCAGCGGCAGCGCGCGGTCGCTGTCATAGCACAGCGCTGCTAGGTGCCGCGCGCCCCGCGAGCCGGGGGACTGGTAGGCGCGCCCCTGATGCGGAGGGACGCAGTGGTGCACCTGTGGGGACACTGTAGTGACTACCTGCTCCGTGTGGGGCTACAGCGGTCCCGCGGTAGGATACGGTGCTCTTGTGGGGACAATAATGTAGAAACTGTATGAAGCGGCAGCGCGGGTACAGTGGTCTTGTAGGGACACTGATTTAGTGACTCCTTGTTGCCTGTAGGGACACTGTAGTGACAGTACCTGCTCCCTGTGCGGCGGCAGCTGTCATAGCACAGCGCTGCTACGTGCCGGGGTCTGGTAGGCGCGCCCCTGATGCGGAGGGACGCAGTGGTGCACCTGTGGGGACACTGTAGTGACTACCTGCTCGGTGTGGGGCTACAGCGGTCCCGCGGTAGGATACGGTGCTCTTGTGGGGACAATAATGTAGAAACTGTATGAAGCGGCAGCGCGGGTAGTGTTCCTGTGGGGACACTGATTTAGTGACTACTTGTTGCCTGTAGGGACACTGTAGTGACAGTACCTGCTCCCTGTGGGGCGACAGTGGTCCCGCGGTAGGATACGGTGCTCTTGTGGGGACAATAATGTAGAAACTGTATGAAGCGGCAGCGCGGGTACAGTGTTCCTGTGGGGACACTGATTTAGTGACTACTTGTTGCCTGTAGGGACACTGTAGTGACTACCTGCTCGGTGTGCGGCGGCAGCGCGGGCGCGGTTCCGGCGCGGGCGGCCAGCGGCAGCGCGCGGTCGCTGTCATAGCACAGCGCTGCTAGGTGCCGCGCGCCCCGCGAGCCGGGGGACTGGTAGGCGCGCCCCTGATGCGGAGGGACGCAGTGGTGCACCTGTGGGGACACTGTAGTGACTACCTGCGCGGTGTGCGGCGGCAGCGCGGGCGCGGTTCCGGCGCGGGCGGCCAGCGGCAGCGCGCGGTCGCTGTCATAGCACAGCGCTGCTAGGTGCCGCGCGCCCCGCGAGCCGGGGGACTGGTAGGCGCGCCCCTGATGCGGAGGGACGCAGTGGTGCACCTGTGGGGACACTGTAGTGACTACCTGCTCGGTGTGCGGCGGCAGCGCGGGCGCGGTTCCGGCGCGGGCGGCCAGCGGCAGCGCGCGGTCGCTGTCATAGCACAGCGCTGCTAGGTGCCGCGCGCCCCGCGAGCCGGGGGACTGGTAGGCGCGCCCCTGATGCGGAGGGACGCAGTGGTGCACCTGTGGGGACACTGTAGTGACTACCTGCTCGGTGTGCGGCGGCAGCGCGGGCGCGGTTCCGGCGCGGGCGGCCAGCGGCAGCGCGCGGTCGCTGTCATAGCACAGCGCTGCTAGGTGCCGCGCGCCCCGCGAGCCGGGGGACTGGTAGGCGCGCCCCTGATGCGGAGGGACGCAGTGGTGCACCTGTGGGGACACTGTAGTGACTACCTGCTCCCTGTGCGGCGGCAGCGCGGGCGCGGTTCCGGCGCGGGCGGCCAGCGGCAGCGCGCGGTCGCTGTCATAGCACAGCGCTGCTAGGTGCCGCGCGCCCCGCGAGCCGGGGGACTGGTAGGCGCGCCCCTGATGCGGAGGGACGCAGTGGTGCACCTGTGGGGACACTGTAGTGACTACCTGCTCCGTGTGGGGCTACAGCGGTCCCGCGGTAGGATACGGTGCTCTTGTGGGGACAATAATGTAGAAACTGTATGAAGCGGCAGCGCGGGTACAGTGGTCTTGTAGGGACACTGATTTAGTGACTACTTGTTGCCTGTAGGGACACTGTAGTGACAGTACCTGCTCCCTGTGCGGCGGCAGCTGTCATAGCACAGCGCTGCTACGTGCCGGGGTCTGGTAGGCGCGCCCCTGATGCGGAGGGACGCAGTGGTGCACCTGTGGGGACACTGTAGTGACTACCTGCTCGGTGTGGGGCTACAGCGGTCCCGCGGTAGGATACGGTGCTCTTGTGGGGACAATAATGTAGAAACTGTATGAAGCGGCAGCGCGGGTAGTGTTCCTGTGGGGACACTGATTTAGTGACTACTTGTTGCCTGTAGGGACACTGTAGTGACAGTACCTGCTCCCTGTGGGGCGACAGTGGTCCCGCGGTAGGATACGGTGCTCTTGTGGGGACAATAATGTAGAAACTGTATGAAGCGGCAGCGCGGGTACAGTGTTCCTGTGGGGACACTGATTTAGTGACTACTTGTTGCCTGTAGGGACACTGTAGTGACTACCTGCTCGGTGTGCGGCGGCAGCGCGGGCGCGGTTCCGGCGCGGGCGGCCAGCGGCAGCGCGCGGTCGCTGTCATAGCACAGCGCTGCTAGGTGCCGCGCGCCCCGCGAGCCGGGGGACTGGTAGGCGCGCCCCTGATGCGGAGGGACGCAGTGGTGCACCTGTGGGGACACTGTAGTGACTACCTGCTCGGTGTGCGGCGGCAGCGCGGGCGCGGTTCCGGCGCGGGCGGCCAGCGGCAGCGCGCGGTCGCTGTCATAGCACAGCGCTGCTAGGTGCCGCGCGCCCCGCGAGCCGGGGGACTGGTAGGCGCGCCCCTGATGCGGAGGGACGCAGTGGTGCACCTGTGGGGACACTGTAGTGACTACCTGCTCGGTGTGCGGCGGCAGCGCGGGCGCGGTTCCGGCGCGGGCGGCCAGCGGCAGCGCGCGGTCGCTGTCATAGCACAGCGCTGCTAGGTGCCGCGCGCCCCGCGAGCCGGGGGACTGGTAGGCGCGCCCCTGATGCGGAGGGACGCAGTGGTGCACCTGTGGGGACACTGTAGTGACTACCTGCTCGGTGTGCGGCGGCAGCGCGGGCGCGGTTCCGGCGCGGGCGGCCAGCGGCAGCGCGCGGTCGCTGTCATAGCACAGCGCTGCTAGGTGCCGCGCGCCCCGCGAGCCGGGGGACTGGTAGGCGCGCCCCTGATGCGGAGGGACGCAGTGGTGCACCTGTGGGGACACTGTAGTGACTACCTGCTCGGTGTGCGGCGGCAGCGCGGGCGCGGTTCCGGCGCGGGCGGCCAGCGGCAGCGCGCGGTCGCTGTCATAGCACAGCGCTGCTAGGTGCCGCGCGCCCCGCGAGCCGGGGGACTGGTAGGCGCGCCCCTGATGCGGAGGGCCGCAGTGGTGCACCTGTGGGGACACTGTAGTGACTACCTGCTCGGTGTGCGGCGGCAGCGCGGGCGCGGTTCCGGCGCGGGCGGCCAGCGGCAGCGCGCGGTCGCTGTCATAGCACAGCGCTGCTAGGTGCCGCGCGCCCCGCGAGCCGGGGGACTGGTAGGCGCGCCCCTGATGCGGAGGGACGCAGTGGTGCACCTGTGGGGACACTGTAGTGACTACCTGCTCGGTGTGCGGCGGCAGCGCGGGCGCGGTTCCGGCGCGGGCGGCCAGCGGCAGCGCGCGGTCGCTGTCATAGCACAGCGCTGCTAGGTGCCGCGCGCCCCGCGAGCCGGGGGACTGGTAGGCGCGCCCCTGATGCGGAGGGCGCAGTGGTCCACCTGTGGGGACACTGTAGTGACTACCTGCTCGGTGTGCGGCGGCAGCGCGGGCGCGGTTCCGGCGCGGGCGGCCAGCGGCAGCGCGCGGTCGCTGTCATAGCACAGCGCTGCTAGGTGCCGCGCGCCCCGCGAGCCGGGGGACTGGTAGGCGCGCCCCTGATGCGGAGGGACGCAGTGGTGCACCTGTGGGGACACTGTAGTGACTACCTGCTCGGTGTGCGGCGGCAGCGCGGGCGCGGTTCCGGCGCGGGCGGCCAGCGGCAGCGCGCGGTCGCTGTCATAGCACAGCGCTGCTAGGTGCCGCGCGCCCCGCGAGCCGGGGGACTGGTAGGCGCGCCCCTGATGCGGAGGGCGCAGTGGTCCACCTGTGGGGACACTGTAGTGACTACCTGCTCGGTGTGCGGCGGCAGCGCGGGCGCGGTTCCGGCGCGGGCGGCCAGCGGCAGCGCGCGGTCGCTGTCATAGCACAGCGCTGCTAGGTGCCGCGCGCCCCGCGAGCCGGGGGACTGGTAGGCGCGCCCCTGATGCGGAGGGACGCAGTGGTGCACCTGTGGGGACACTGTAGTGACTACCTGCTCCCTGTGCGGCGGCAGCGGTCCCGCGGTAGGATACGGTGCTCTTGTGGGGACAATAATGTAGAAACTGTATGAAGCGGCAGCGCGGGTACAGTGTTCCTGTGGGGACACTGATTTAGTGACTACTTGTTGCCTGTGGGGACACTGTAGTGACTACCTGCTCGGTGTGCGGCGGCAGCGCGGGCGCGGTTCCGGCGCGGGCGGCCAGCGGCAGCGCGCGGTCGCTGTCATAGCACAGCGCTGCTAGGTGCCGCGCGCCCCGCGAGCCGGGGGACTGGTAGGCGCGCCCCTGATGCGGAGGGACGCAGTGGTGCACCTGTGGGGACACTGTAGTGACTACCTGCTCGGTGTGCGGCGGCAGCGCGGGCGCGGTTCCGGCGCGGGCGGCCAGCGGCAGCGCGCGGTCGCTGTCATAGCACAGCGCTGCTAGGTGCCGCGCGCCCCGCGAGCCGGGGGACTGGTAGGCGCGCCCCTGATGCGGAGGGACGCAGTGGTGCACCTGTGGGGACACTGTAGTGACTACCTGCTCGGTGTGCGGCGGCAGCGCGGGCGCGGTTCCGGCGCGGGCGGCCAGCGGCAGCGCGCGGTCGCTGTCATAGCACAGCGCTGCTAGGTGCCGCGCGCCCCGCGAGCCGGGGGACTGGTAGGCGCGCCCCTGATGCGGAGGGACGCAGTGGTGCACCTGTGGGGACACTGTAGTGACTACCTGCTCGGTGTGCGGCGGCAGCGCGGGCGCGGTTCCGGCGCGGGCGGCCAGCGGCAGCGCGCGGTCGCTGTCATAGCACAGCGCTGCTAGGTGCCGCGCGCCCCGCGAGCCGGGGGACTGGTAGGCGCGCCCCTGATGCGGAGGGGCGCAGTGGTGCACCTGTGGGGACACTGTAGTGACTACCTGCTCCCTGTGCGGCGGCAGCGGTCCCGCGGTAGGATACTACTGTCAGCCTCCGTAGCCTAGTTGGTAGTGACCCTGCCTACGAAGCTGGAGGTTCCGGGTTCGAATCCCGGCGAGGGCAATCTTTGTGTATTTATTTATCACAAATGTTTGTTCGTTGGTCTTGGCTGTGTATGTATCTAAGTATCTATACGTATCTATCTATTACATATATCGTCGCCTGGTACCCACAACACAAGCCTTAATTGAGCTTACCGTGGGACTAGGTTGATTTGTGTAAGATGTCCCAAGATATTTATTTATTATTATTTATTTATTATTTATACGGTGCTCTTGTGGGGACAATAATGTAGAAACTGTATGAAGCGGCAGCGCGGGTACAGTGTTCCTGTGGGGACACTGATTTAGTGACTACTTGTTGCCTGTAGGGACACTGTAGTGACTACCTGCTCCCTGTGCGGCGGCAGCGGTCCCGCGGTAGGATACGGTGCTCTTGTGGGGACAATAATGTAGAAACTGTATGAAGCGGCAGCGCGGGTAGTGTTCCTGTGGGGACACTGATTTAGTGACTACTTGTTGCCTGTAGGGACACTGTAGTGACTACCTGCTCGGTGTGCGGCGGCAGCGCGGGCGCGGTTCCGGCGCGGGCGGCCAGCGGCAGCGCGCGGTCGCTGTCATAGCACAGCGCTGCTAGGTGCCGCGCGCCCCGCGAGCCGGGGGACTGGTAGGCGCGCCCCTGATGCGGAGGGGCGCAGTGGTGCACCTGTGGGGACACTGTAGTGACTACCTGCTCGGTGTGCGGCGGCAGCGCGGGCGCGGTTCCGGCGCGGGCGGCCAGCGGCAGCGCGCGGTCGCTGTCATAGCACAGCGCTGCTAGGTGCCGCGCGCCCCGCGAGCCGGGGGACTGGTAGGCGCGCCCCTGATGCGGAGGGACGCAGTGGTGCACCTGTGGGGACACTGTAGTGACTACCTGCTCGGTGTGCGGCGGCAGCGCGGGCGCGGTTCCGGCGCGGGCGGCCAGCGGCAGCGCGCGGTCGCTGTCATAGCACAGCGCTGCTAGGTGCCGCGCGCCCCGCGAGCCGGGGGACTGGTAGGCGCGCCCCTGATGCGGAGGGACGCAGTGGTGCACCTGTGAGGACACTGTAGTGACTGTCATCCTATCCTAGCCGGTTTCGGCCACGGCGACTGCATTCTGCTGAGAGCGTCGCTGATGAGCTCTTAGGTGACTGACATAGCCGATTTTTGCAACGAATGTACGACCACAATCGCTGCAAGTCAGCACCCCTCCGACATAATTATAATTAATGGCCACATGCGGTCTGGCCTTTAGCTCGTCGCGCTTAGCGTCGAGTTCTGAGCGTCGCCTAGCTTCAAAATCACGCACCTGCGTGTGCACAGTATGCCTCCACTTAGATCGGTCACTGGCTACACTCTCCCATGTCACTGGCTCTATGCATGCCCTCTTCATATGACGCTTCAGCACATCCTTGTACCGCAGAAACTGGCCGCCCTGCTTCGCTTGCCATGCTGCAGTTCGCAGTAAAAGATGCGCTTCGCCACTCTGTCCTGTGACATGCGAGAGATGTGTCCGCACCATCGCAGCTGTAGTGACAGTACCTGCTCGGTGTGCGGCGGCAGCGCGGGCGCGGTTCCGGCGCGGGCGGCCAGCGGCAGCGCGCGGTCGCTGTCATAGCACAGCGCTGCTAGGTGCCGCGCGCCCCGCGAGCCGGGGGACTGGTAGGCGCGCCCCTGATGCGGAGGGACGCAGTGGTGCACCTGGGGGGACACTGTAGTGACTACCTGCTCGGTGTGCGGCGGCAGCGCGGGCGCGGGTCCGGCGCGGGCGGCCAGCGGCAGCGCGCGGTCGCTGTCATAGCACAGCGCTGCTAGGTGCCGCGCGCCCCGCGAGCCGGGGGACTGGTAGGCGCGCCCCTGATGCGGAGGGACGCAGTGGTGCACCTGTGGGGACACTGTAGTGACTACCTGCTCGGTGTGCGGCGGCAGCGCGGGCGCGGTTCCGGCGCGGGCGGCCAGCGGCAGCGCGCGGTCGCTGTCATAGCACAGCGCTGCTAGGTGCCGCGCGCCCCGCGAGCCGGGGGACTGGTAGGCGCGCCCCTGATGCGGAGGGACGCAGTGGTGCACCTGTGGGGACACTGTAGTGACTACCTGCTCGGTGTGCGGCGGCAGCGCGGGCGCGGTTCCGGCGCGGGCGGCCAGCGGCAGCGCGCGGTCGCTGTCATAGCACAGCGCTGCTAGGTGCCGCGCGCCCCGCCAGCCGGGCGACAGGTAGGCGCGCCCCTGATGCGGAGGGACGCATTGGTGCACCTGTGGGGACACTGTAGTGACTACCTGCTCGGTGTGCGGCGGCAGCGCGGGCGCGGTTCCGGCGCGGGCGGCCAGCGGCAGCGCGCGGTCGCTGTCATAGCACAGCGCTGCTAGGTGCCGCGCGCCCCGCGAGCCGGGGGACTGGTAGGCGCGCCCCTGATGCGGAGGGGCGCAGTGGTGCACCTGTAGGGACAACAGTATGAATTCATCAGAGACACCGCCTGAGACCTATTGCATAATAAATTACAACTAATATTGTAATATTACAAGCGAAGTCTCTTTTCTATCTCTATTAATTAGAAAGAGACTTCCGCTTGTAATATTCGTTGTAATTTGTTATGCAATAAGCCCCAGATAATAAAAATTTAGAATTTGCTCGCTCTCAGGGGGGCACGAGTAAATCCCAGTCTTTTGATATGGCTTGTTACAGACAATGGTTATCTATACATATCAAGAAGAAATGTATCTTCCAGTGGGTGTCGTAAGAGTCGACTAAGGGATTGAAGTGTCACTGACGATTCGTTGATAGAAGATTGAAGATGCAGCATCATTATAGTGGATACACTACGCGATCGTATATTCGCTTGCGTGCGTGGCGATTATGGACATTTACCACCTAATGCGTCCTTTTTGCATAGTTAATAGGAGAGGTGGACTGAGATAGGCTGCTGATGTGACTATATACGTATCTGTGTACCTACAGTCATAGGCAAAATAAGATGTACAGTCAAGGGCATTAATATATATATACAGTGTGTGTCTTTGATAGCGACATTGCTTTTAAGTAACGATAGATTAAAGTGTTATTAACCATTTTAGTAAAAGAATATAACGATTGCCTTTATTATTTAAGAGTAATTAATTTTTATAAAAATCCCGAGCAGCAATGTAATGCAAACATTTATTTGACGTTTCTGAGAGGAAAAGCTAGTTTCGTTTTCATTTTAATTCGATCAAATCATTAAAGTAACTGCGAACTGTTGCCGACGTTAACTTATTTACTGAATTATCCATTACTAGAAAATACTACAATTATTTAAAACATACGAGATCTCGACTACACTAGCACAACAAATTTACATCAACAATTCTTTCTGTGTCTTACTGTCTTAGCCAGCACATTTTGAATCGTATTATTCACTGAAATGATATCAAAAATCACTGCACATACATTATCACTTCTTAGAAATCACATTACCTAGTTCAAACATTTTTATTAAATTTATTAGGAAAGTCTGTTGATCAACAAACTTGATGTTATCTTGACACTTCAACTCAATCAATGTGAAGTTTTCAATCGGTACATAAACAAAACGATTATCTGATTCCGCCTTCTTAGTTAAGTTACCTAGCGCTTAATCGTCTCTGTCGCACTTATACGAAAGAATGACAAAGACGGAAAACTAAAATACACTGACAGTAATAGCTGTCATGCTACTTCAGTCAGACTCGGTGACACTGCCTGAAACAGCATGTGTTTACGAACGTTTCCGAAGGCAAGTAATTTCTCATTACACCTGTAGTTATTGTTATTACTGATACATTGCGTGCCAAATTAATTTGTATGAAAAAAATTTTTTTTTAATACTTTAACTAAATATGCTAATTTCAGTTCATTAATACTTATACTTTCACCCCTTAAAAGCAATGTCGTTATGAAAGACACACACTGTATATATAGGTATACACTTCTCCATGCTGATCCCTTACAAATGTGTCTATATATTAATGCACTAGACTGTATATAAAAATGCTCAAAAATATGTCGCAGTGCACTTTATAATTCTGTGTTTGTAATAAGAACGTCGTAACATAAATTTATAAGAGGATTCTTTCGATACATATTTTTGCACTTGACTGTATGTGTTCTTCACACACAGCAAACCTGGTATACTGCCACCAACAATCCAACATGCAAGAAGTTTGTTAGGTTTATAGACAAGAGTGTTTGTTTCGACTCAAGCGCGTTGATACGGTGCAAACACATAAGGTGGGAATTCTGTACACTCTGCTACTTACATGATGCAGCACATCCTCGAAGATATTCTCCTGACAGCCAAGCTCCAGCAAATGCCGCAACGTGTTATCAAGCTGTACGCGATACCGCCCGTCTTCACACACGGCTAATACCGTGTGCTGCAAGGGCCATGCCAGAAACTTGTTCCCTTTGCAGACGAGGGCGAGAGTTTCGCCGGACGCTAGGCGAATTGTGCCTGTGGCCGCGCGGTGGGATGATATGAGCGGCATGTTTTCTGGGACGCATTCTCGGCAGGTTAGGTCTATCACGCAGCCCGCTGAAACGCACGGATCACACAATTAAGTAAAAGTCGAAGTAAGTCTGGTGTGGTGTTCTCTGTAATTTTATTACACTCTTCTCCCTTAATATATTAGTTTTGGTTAATGTAATATCTTATAATGTATTCTGGTTGCCCTGAAAACTAGCGCCATGGCTAAAACTTTAGCTAGCGGCATATGCTGAGTGACATTCATTTCGGTGTTGTTTTTAGGTTAAGAAGATAGAGAATAACAAATTCTATTCTATTTTAAAAGTACCAGCGAAGCCAGGTGGCTTATGATGGTCCCGCGTTTAATCGTTTGTCGTTGTTGCCGTCAGGTTCTAACAAGTAAACAAGTGCGAAAGTGACGAGCAGCGCGAGAAACTGTAAACGCGTGACTATAATAAATAAGCCATCAGGAGTCAGTAGCCATTTAGAGCTACATAACATACTTACTACTAACGGCTGTTTTAATTTCCCACAAAAGTATACTATGGACCTGTTTCACCATCCCCGAATGAAATGTGTCTGTCAGATAAAAGTTAGCTGTCCTTTTAATTTACTTATAGGTATGCATTTTAAAAGGATGGTGATCATTTCATCTGACGGATATATTTATCCGGATTGTGGGACAGGCCGTAAGTTTATACTTGATTCGAACGATTATTCGTTCGAATCAAATGAACGTTATTGGGTGTTACACATATTTTAACCCTTTGACCGCAACAGTTGGCCATAGATGACAACGGAAAATCGTCAATGACGGCACTGGCCGACAGCTAGAGTGGGGTCTAGAGCTCAGCATATTCCTTCGCCGTCTGGCGGTTAAAAGGTTTATCAATCTAAAAGCTCAATAAAGTGCGACCTACCTACCCAATAGTAAAGTAAAAGGTAAAAAAAACCAAAGGCGTGAGGTTCCTGTCATTTCTGTGTGTACAAAAACTGACATGGCCTTTACTACAATTTATTTTTATTATTAGTAACGTATTATCCAACAATGAAATAGTAAATTACTTACGATCAGAAAACGCTGCTATCTGCAAACACGCCAAAAACACTAGCCACCTTAAATTTCCCATTTCAGCCACTACACTGAGCTTCGTATGTCTTCACAATCGTAACTCCTATGATACTGACGCGCCGATCCTTAGTCGACCATATGACCCTGTGATAACCCGAACTATTTCATAAAACGTATTGTATTTACTGTCAGCTTCTTCTGGGACACTTTGACCTTTATATAGTCTTACTATAGTGGAAATATCTGCAGTGTTTATTTATTCGTGAAATGATCTTTATGAACAAAGCTCGGTCAATGACCTAACGCACTATGTCATGACAAACCCATAGGAACATATTACGTTTTGGACCGCAGTTTATTAATAAACAACTATTGTTTAAATCAAGTAATTAGTTAATGAGAACAATAATCTTCACAAACAAATCAATTATGTTGGAAATTGTATCGTATGCCAAAGTTATAAGGGTTGCTTTATCTGTGTGTTTTCCTGTTTTGTTGGTGTATGCAGAAAGAAGGACATTATGAGATAAGTTTATTATTGCAAGTAGGTCAACAACTAATGAAATTGTTTTCTTAATCATCATTATTAAAATTATAATAATATACAGGGTGGAAAAAACGAATGCAACATGGATGGCAATGGATGGCGGCGATTCGGAAATCACATTAATGGAGTCTAAGGCGACTCTATAAGCCTGCATTATATTGTTACGATTACACTATTGATTCTCAATATCAACTATTGTGACTGACGTCATACTCTCTTATTCGTAAGCGTCTCCTCTTAGCAAACCGCTAAACCGTTTGTCTCTTTCGGTCTTTAAATATGTCTATAAGAGCGAAAGAGACAGGTAATACTTAGCGGCTTCTTAAGTTAGGAGACGTATTTGCTTGGCCTTAATAGGAGACGCAGAATTAATGTAAGTAGGTATTTCACATTCAGGATGCAATGACATTAAATAATACGACTAATTACGATAGGTACTTTAATATGAACATAATATACAATGCTGATGTTTATTTATAAAAGCAGGTAAAAACCGACGACACAATACACCGTACTATAAAATAGGAATTAATATAACACGTCGTTTTCGGCTGTACACCTAACAGTGCACCTACAGTACAGGCGGCAACAAAAGTAATAACAGAATTGCTTTTAAAGTTATAATTTTGAGTTACTGCCGATTGTACCTACTTGGTACTAGATAATCATACTAAGCCTTAAAAACTGACCGTAGGAAATTCATAGGTTTCAGTGAGATAAGGTTTGAAATGACCCATTCGTTCCACTGACATGCAGCTGAACTATATAAAACTATAGTAGGTATTGCTTCAGAGATATGTTAGTTTTTATACACGTAAGTGGCCAGACATTAGATAATACAACATACACACATATGTACAGCAATTGCCTATACCTAAATTGAAACACAAAGTGACGATTATTTACTAGAAAAACGTTTACAAATTGACTTTCTGTTTTACAATTCTGATTTTATTCTAGCCCTTGAAAGGATAAAGGGATTATATTTCCCATCCTATTTCGAAACTATGTCTCACTAAAAGGAGACCAATGAAATTCTGGTGAAACTAATTTTCTATAATATCGACGTTGCTTCAAATATAAGCTGTCACTCAAACGTCACGTCATGAGAACCAAATATGTACTTTACGCACGTGCATGTAGGTCTACATTGCTCTGTGGACCGTGACTTATATATCGGTCTTTGGCGTTGAACCTCCGGTGTCAATAGCCATCCGCGTCCAAAAGATTAATATAAATTGTGTAGTGTATGTATCCAATTCCCAATATCTAGCCACTTACATATGTTGAGTTTATAAAATGCATTAAGTAACAAGCAAGACCAGCCACTAAAACCATGGTCTAGTCCGAAACTAATATAAATTAAGTAAATAATGCGTTTAATCTCGGGACGTCTCTTTCATTGCTTAATTATTGCAACACTAAAAAAAACTCAACGAAGAGGGCGCTATAGTGAAACAGTTCTAAACCTTCAATGACACATTTGAATGTAATTTCTTACCCCCTTATTCATAAACATTGTCTAACTTTGATAACTATTGTTCGTCCCATTCCGTCTTATCAATTTATATAAGATGGAAAGATACAAACGATACTTATCTTATACATAGCTTGCTTATCTCTATAGCTTGTTAAATTAGTAGATGTTTATGAAAAAGGGGGGTTAGATTTCAATAAAAACAAGTTCTAAATTTGCGCCGCGTACCTTCAAACTAAGATATATTTAATTCAGAAAAAAAAACATGCGCGTGAAGTCTAAGTTTGTTACGCCAGTAGGTACGTCACACATTTCTGGCTTACAAAATTTGTTAGTTAAAGGTACAGGTAAATTCACTAAAGCTGGCAGGAATGGAATGAATGACATCTATCATTGTGTATATGCGGTCGTCCTATACCAACCTGCATCTACTGTCATTGAGACATCCACACATAGATACTTTCTGTCACTTACTCGATCCATTCGTGCCAGCTTTCGTGAATAAATCAGTAGACACAGGAAATAAATCATAACACCTCTATATTGAGCATGAGCATTACACGTGTTTAATTAAAATAACCCTCCCGGGCCCATCTAATGCAAAAATAACAAAAATTACACAGATGTTTCAAATTACCACGGCTCCTAAAACGAGTAAATTAGTTTGAATGTTCGTTTCTCTTAAGCACTTTAATTAATCCTACATGTTCTAAATACGTAAAATGTCTCTAAAACAGTTTAGCGTGTTTGTTTAATAAAGCGGCCTTGATCTGTTTATCTTTAGAAAACTTAACGAAACAACATATAAGGCGCATACAATGTGTTCGTATATTTATAGAGGACAATCATATTATACAAATCATCCTACACGTGCGTGTTTTTCTCAAACATTTTAAGGGCGTCCGTACGCATAGGTAATAGGAGAGGCCTTGAACTAATAATAATATAGGCTGAGCAGTGGGCTAATAAAGCAAACTGTCCAACTTGACACTTAAAATTGTAAGGTATTCCATATCGATTCGAAAATACAATTCATCAAGATATTGATTATTTATTGCACAATATACACTTTCGTTTTTATAACTAATTCAGTAAATCTTAACATTATGAGTGAGTACTGTTGAAAAGGGGAATGGAAGATCCCTTTTTAACTGTACATCCACATGACAAGTTTCATTTTTTGACACACAGTATACACAACAATAAGAAAAATTTAAGACTAATAATTGATAGCATAGAAAAATCTAAAACATAGCATGTATCCAATGAACCTTAAACGATTTACATAAAGTGCATTTTGCAGCGATTATGTGCAGACAAACCATTTTCATTCCTAGTTCAGTATACAACCATGTCACAATGAATGAATTTGTTTATCTTCTGTGTCTCCGACTTTATTAGTATCTTATTGTTAAAGCGACAAGGTTCTATAGTGGTCCTAGGGATCGAATAGGTTGAATGCACAGACAGATCGTCGTTTTGATAGTAGCCGATAACCCTTAACCTTCTAACACCATACAATATTATGACATTTACTTTACAAAGCGGCGCGGAAATAAGCGTGCAATATGTTTAAAGATTTGACAACTAAGTTTCAATGTTCACATCCTATGTGAAAAATACGTATTTAGTTTTTTAAATGAATCGAATAACTAATTAGTACGTACAACGCGATCCACTTTAGATTCGGATGACTTTATATTTATCAAGCAAATTAACTGTAGTGTCAACTATGTATCTAGTTATGAAAGACGTAAGATCGGATTTAGTAAATCCTCTGACTTGTAAGTGTAACTTTATGCTTTTGACACAAGGTTGAATCTAAATCCGAACTTTTGCCTGTCGTGTCCAGATATACAATATTTTTTCCCTTCATATTTTCAACTTTCATATTTTCAAGACCGTGACAGCAATATGTATGCAGCCTTTTCTATGAAAATCTGAAGATAAAGTATTACCACATCTGTAAAGTGAGTTATTATGTAGTGACTGGCTTTCGAATTTGCAGTTACAATATTCTTTGTCTATGGTAGCGCTGAAAATGTCGGAAAAAATCAAATGGTTTTTTCGGGAATATATGAAAATTTTGTTTTTTCGGGTTTTGACAGAAATAATCAATGTCACTGTCACTCTGCCATCTATTTCAATTGACTTTACTTCGATGACATCGCGTTATCCTGGTAAAAGTGAAAATTAGATCTAATTAGCATTGGTTTAGAGTTGAAAATTATAGTGGGAACTTTCATTGATTTTTTCGAAAAAATCTGGTAAGAAACGAGCTGTTTGGAAAGAATCGGCATTTAATCCGGAAATTTTCAACGCTAGTCTATGGTAAAAGTGTAAAATCGTGTCGTTGACAAATCGATAGAGGCCGACCGCTAATGTTTAGCCTAATTCACATTAAAAATCAGAAACCTAACACCAAAATAAGCGACCGCTTCCAAGTAAGCCCCTGTAGGTATTTATAGTTCCGTTTTTACAGTATCAGTCTATGCGTCACTTTCACACTGACTAGTTAGAGCGTGACGGCATGGACGATAAAAACGAAACAATAAGCCTACTGCACATAAGTGCGACTAGACGATCACCCGCTAAACGCAAGCTGTTCAGCGATGGCAAACCATTTTAAACTTCCATTTCTAATGCTACGGCTACATACATTGCGATGACTCGAATATTCGTTTTATCACGATGTATCTAGCCGAATATTCGCGAATACTTCTGCGCACATCAAAGGCTTTTTCATCACACTTGCTGTCTAAGCGCGCCATTGCTTGCGCGCGTAGCAGGAGAAATAGAAAAGTGAAATTCCCTAGGGAGTAATAGAAATGTCAGTACGTCATTTAATAATATTATGTCTTAAAACTTATTTTTTGATTGGCAAGTGTGATGAAAAACATTGTATGCATCACGGTCGGTAAGCGGAATACTGACTCGAGTCATAAAAGCCCTCCGCCTAACGGCGTCGGGCTTCTAACACTCTCGTTAGTCATTCCGTACTTACCTCTCTTGATGCACAATGTACTATTATCGCAATAAACTTCGCTAGCGAGGTCACACTTTATACAATACCAATACATTTTTAAGTTTTTTTCCACAATAAACTCTGCTGCATTGGTCAATAGAACAATGTGGCCATGCATATTCGCGGATTCGAAGTTTTATCGCGATGTATGTAGCCGTAGCATAACAAAATGAGCAATGACAAATTATAGACTATTTACGAGGTTGGCCATCTCTGCTGTAACGGAAAGCATTACCTGTACAATTACATATAAATATTATCGAAAGCTACTTGACCGCTATCTGCATTTTCTTACTAATATAAAGTGGCCTATAGTGTAATGTACAAAACTGTCTATTCTGAAACAAACGTATTAATCTTATTTCAAAAACGGTATAAGTTGCAATATATTTTTATAAAAACTGGGCATCGTAAGCAGGTATTTGGGCATTTCTATTTACGATTATACGTCCAACTTGTATTTTAGGTTTTGGATTATTTCCACTCATAATCACGGGCTCTTACGATTTTAATACGAATGGAAAAAAGATTCCCTAAAATGGCATAAAATAGTTTGCGTGTTCGTTTTTTACGCTAATGGATTTTGTAACGAAATGGACAAAAAATGTATTTGTAATAGCTGTTGGATCTCCAAATAAAATAAAATATAAAAATAAAGATTTTTTTGTCAGCAATAATTAAGATAGTTCGTGATTCCGAGTGGGAATAACATTTCCAAAAATCTAAAAACATCTTGGGCACAGAAATGCCCAATTGCCAAATGCAAAAGTCCATCATCAATTTCATTATTAAAAGCATTTTAATTGCACAATGTACCGTTTCTGAAACAAGTTCCACGGTGAGAACTGTAAGTTACGGCCACCAGAGTCCTTTGGCCTCCAGTAGACTTAGCATATGATTGGTGCGACAATATGTTGCCGCGATAGACTATCAACCCTCACCAATCATGTGCAAAGCGTACAGGGGACACAGCGGTCTCACTTGGCCTCCAGCGGCCTCCTTGGCCACTCCGGCCTCGCTCGGCCTCCCGGGGCCACATGGACCTCGCGTGGCCTCCCGGGGCCACTTCGGCCTCGCGTGGCCTCCCGGGGCCACTTCGGCCTCGCGTGGCCTCCCGGGGCCACTTCGGCCTCGCGTGGCCTCCCTACGTGCAGCAGGCGCGCTGCTGCGGCGCGCGGGAGGGGCGACGCTCCACGGCGATGCGGGCGGCGTCGCTGTTTCAATTTAACCTTTTTAATACTGTTATATAACATATAAGTCAAGCCCAATGTAAGAACTCTCGATGACGAAATTGACTGTATTTAAAGGCAAGGTAGGTTTTGATTTACTAGTAGTGGGTTTATAGAATAGCCGATTATGCATCATTTATTGGACACACGGATCAAAAGTTAGAGGGGGGAAACACATTTTATTTTGAAGCGGTTATCTCCGAAAATATTGACTTAAAAAAACATTATTTTAAGACTTTTATTCTTTTTAAGAGACCGATTCAATAACATCCTACATTATAGGATTACAGTAAAATAAAAAACATCATCCCCGCTTCACGAGTAGAGCAACTCGAAAAAAACTTTTTATTATTTTTTTATATTTCGTCGACGTGATTAATATGTACCTATACCAAATTACAGATTACTAGTACTAACGACCACTGAGTTATGCTGCGGACAGACAGACGGACATGACTAGGCATCGGAGCTTTCATCGCACGGCAAGACTAATAGCAAACTATGGAGTCGACATTCGCCATAAATTAAAAATTTTATTCATACTCATACTCATTATTTAATTTATATACAATTTTATGACTTGAATATTTCGACATTTCGTCGGCTGACAAGCAAAACTCACTATAAATACTGTCACTACTCTTAGTAACCTCGTATGTCACTATCGAATCAGAACTGAGATACGATCTTTATTTCAAGTAGGTATTTGTTACTTAGTTTTGCTTGTCAACCGACAATTTACAAACTACATCGCTGAAAATGATCTATAAAGGAGAACTGACCGCTAATAAAATTGATTAGTATGTTTGTTGGCAGTCATAACGTATCAGTGTCAATCAGTGGTGATTGCAAACGTAGCGGTATTTATATCTGTAAGTGGTAAATCTTCTTCTTCTTCTTCATATTTAAGAGCTGTGCTCTTGTCGGTGGAGCAATCTCCAACCCAACCCATCCGGTCCTCTGCCAACTCCTTAACCTTTTGATACGACACGACCTGAACCTTCTTTTTTATTTGGTTGAAATATTTGATCCTCGGCCTTCCTGTCCGTCTCCTTCCCTTTATCTTTCCTTCTATGATGTTTTTTAAGGAACAGGTGGTAAATACGTTGTGGAAAATTCCATAATTAGTTATACCTAACCCAGAAGTAGCTGCAATTTTGGCGTGGATATAGCCATACAATTATTTACAATATGATTATCAAAAATCTGCAATAGTGTGCTTGAGTTGTGAAGTACAACTCAGCCAATTGAGACATAGTTACATTTATATTGAAACATATCAATAGCATTCTCCACAAAGAAAATCCACTAGAGCTTCAAGCTATATACAAAACTGGATAGAAAACCCCGATTAATTAAAGTTTGATCCCGACCGGTCCGTGATACATTAACATTACATTGTAATGTTTGTGATTTTTCTATTACCCAGCCCAAGTCTACTATACTTGACAAAACCTGTGGTTAATTTTGAAGATCTTATTCCAGTAACTTCATGTTCCATGAAACTATCAACCAATTAGAAGATTTAATATTAAATTTCCGAAATTATGTTTTTGTTCTGGATCCAACTAAGTCCAGATAAATTCATTTATGTTTTATATTTATGACACGATACGACCGCTCTAAAAATATTTTAAAATAAATTAAATAAGTGAGTATGAGTATTAATATGATTTTAGATTTATGGCAAATGTCGACTCCTTAGCTTGCCATTAGTCTTACCGTGCGATGAAAGCTCCGATACCAAGACATGACGAAACTATAAGGGTTCCTTGTTTACTACAAAGTTACTGGTACTAAAAAGTATCAATAATAGTATAAAGAATGTCACCTGTCAGTGCCGCGGCCGGCCGTCTTGTCGAGTATAGCCTCCGCCAGCTCGGAGAAAGCGCGCTCAATGTTGATATTCGCCTTAGCCGAAGTCTCCATGAAACGAATGCTGTGCTCCCGCGCTATCTGTGAGGGCAAAATGGGCTGATTAGCAATAACACATTACATTATCAGCCTATAAAGCAATAACACATTACATTATCAGCCTATAAACAGTCACTCAGCATCATGGGACCACGCATCTATAACTCATTACCGGCCTGCATAACAGACTCTAAAACAGACCAAATATTTAAATCTAAATTAAAACAACTACTTATTGAAAGGGCATACTATTGCATAAATGACTTTACAAATATATTACGGTAAAGATCACTGACCCAGCGCTGTTTTCTTTATAATTGTATAAACGTAATATTTAATACCTATTGTATACATTTTAAACCTAAGTACCTACTATTATTGTAAAATGACATCTATTAATTGTAATTACATACCTTACCTACCCACCTATATAAAAATTGACATGTAAGAATTTTACTTTTACCAAATAAATTCTGTGTTTTGTATTGCTGGACGAAGGCCTCTCCTATTAACTAAGACGTTTGGACGCAATAAGTGAATGCCCATATGGCGATCACAGTAGTGTCCAC
>JALPQI010004616.1:0-79558 GCA_025490895.1 Thaumatotibia leucotreta
AGACCGAAAGGGAAACAATACTTAGCAGCTTGTTAAGTTAACCTTTTGACCGCCAGACGTCGAAGGAATATGACGAGCTCCAGACGCCACGCGTACGCGATTATTAACCGACTTCAAAAAGGAGGAGGTTTACAATTCGTCGAAATCTTTTTTTTTTTTTTATGTATGTTCCCCGATTACTCGATGACGCGTGGACCGATTTGAAAAATTCTTTTTTTGTTTTTAAAGGGTATACCTTCTAGTTGGTCCCATTGTCACCGAATTCAGATCTGATGATGGGATCCTGGAGAAATCGAGGGAACTCTTCAAATGTTGTAGGCACACATGACATTTTTTATTTATTTTCGAAGACTAATCAAGTATTTGCGTCTAGTCATGAACGTTTTAAGTTGGTGATCTGATGATGGAAGGTACAACTCCTTAGAGATTAGGAATTGGGGGATAATTCTTTAAATATAACGTAGTTCATGTATTTTGGAAGCTATTTGAGTATTCGCCTTTAGGTGGTCATAGTTTCATGCTGGTGAGCTGATGACGAAAGGTATAACTCGTTAACGATTAGGAGTTGGAGGATAATTCTTTGAATATAACAATTGTCATACATTTTCGAGATCTATTCAAGTATTTGCTTAGTAGTTATGACATGTTGGTTAGCGGTTAGTGATTCTTTAAATAATATAGGCATGCTAAGGCTGTTACCTATAATCTTTGAAAGTATTCATACCTGCTGATGATACAATGTATATCTCCTTGATTATGGGATAATTCTTTGAATATTTAAGTTATCCAAATCAGGTTTTCTGGCCTATTACAGTGCAGTACATTTTAATTATAAGTATTTAGAGCATACTAAATAACGATTTTTACACTACTAAAAAGCAAAAAATAAAATATTTTAAAATAAAAATAAAACCGCCTTCAAAAATTCGCCCAAACAAAAAAGTAAAAAATAATTTTAGTTCCTACTTCTTAGGATTTCCGACCCAAACCTTTAAACCTTTTACCCTATTAATTGAAATAAAATATTCTGGCTAGGTATCCTACAGATTTCTTAGAAGTCGGTGCCAAGCCAAATATGTTCACTTCGCGAGTATATGACTGTATTTGACAACTTACTGTCACTCCGGTTATGCTTTCATCAAAATGACTGA
The DNA here is from genome assembly GCA_025490895.1 of Thaumatotibia leucotreta. NCBI lineage: Eukaryota > Metazoa > Arthropoda > Insecta > Lepidoptera > Tortricidae > Thaumatotibia > Thaumatotibia leucotreta. The sequence goes on from JALPQI010004616.1 coordinate 1,152, forward strand.
GGTAGATCATTCTGTTGATAAAAACATAATCGGAGTAACAGTAAGTTACAAAGCTCTATCTAATATATACCTATGAACGTATTTGGCTTGGCACCGACTTCTAAGAAATCTGTAGGATACCTAGCCAGAATATTTTATTTCAATTAATAGGGTAAAAGGTTTAAAGGTTTGGGTCGGAAATCCTAAGAAGTAGGAACTAAAATTATTTTTTACTTTTTTGTTTGGGCGAATTTTTGAAGGCGGTTTTATTTTTATTTTAAAATATTTTATTTAAACGTAATTGAACTTTAAGGCGTCCCGCGTGACTTCCTACTGCATTGGCGTAGCTGTCGGCCAGTGCCGCCATTGGCGTCGTAGGCACGATTTCCGTTGTCGTCTATAGCCGACTGTGGCGGTGAAAAGGTTAAGAGTTTATGAATAAGAGGGTATGTATGTAGTAACCTAATGTATGACTGTCTTTTCTTCATACAATACTATAAGGTATGTACGTAATCAGAGTAAGTACCTAAACGTAACCTAACAGACACAGAGTAAACTCCTTTACAACGCTTGCATGCCGGGATTATTTTTCCTCCTCGCATAACGCATTGTAAAATATTGACTGTGATAAGACATACATACATAGAATTTTAAGACCAAATATTGATGATGATGACACAAATAATGCCCTCGCCAGGATTCGAACACAGAACCGCCCGCTTCTTAAGCAGGATCACTACCAACTAGGCTACGGAGGCTGACAAAATTGCTGTGACTACTTATAGGAGTTTTGCTGGTCGACTACGTAAACTCTAACCCCCCTTATTCACAAACGTAACTTAGTAAGCCGCTAAGTAATGTTTGTCCCTTTCGGGCTTATCAATATGTCTATAAGATAGAAAAGGACAAACATTACTTAGTGGCTTATTAAGTCAGGAGAATAATGAATAAGGGGGTAAAAATATATAAGTAAACGGTACGTCTGGTCTTCCGGCGATGTCCAGGAACCGCTGGCTGTTGAGGAAGGCCTGTCCTTCGGGCACGTTGCCGTGGGTCGTCGTCAATGCCAGCACACGGGGCCTGTAACACAATAGATACGTTGTAACCCCTTCATCCATAAACGTCTCCAAAGTCCTAACTAAGCAAGCAGCTAAATGGGACAAACAATATAGCTTAATAGCGACTTGCTAAAGTTAGGAGACGATTATGAATAAGGGGGTAAGTAGTTATTTACTCAAAGGGAGCGGGGGTGATCTGTGCTTGTGCTGCAGCACGGGTATGGTCGTAATTCATCATCATCAGCCTATGATAGTCCACAGCTGGACGTAGGCCTCTCCTTTTAACTATGCGTATAAAATGCCCATAATCGCTACGCTGGGCAAGCGGATTGGCGATCGCAGTAATGTGCCGTCTATGATGACGCTGCTGCCCATGATCAATCTTTTATCAAATGGTGGTCAGTGACACTTCAATCCCTTAGTCGACTCTTACGACACCCGCAGGAGGAGTTGGGGTGGTCACAAATGTATTCTTACTGTCGTCACCTCACGGGTACCATCTTTTACTAGCAATGACTTACTACTCTAAGGATTTACTAACTACTGTGAATTACTACTCTAAGGATAACATTTCTAAATTCGCCGGCTACCTAAGCCAACTTCACTTCAGCGAAACTTATTCTGCAGATACCGCAAATACTTCGTATAATAGTTTCTTTGACATTTTTAAACTTCTTTATGATCTTTGTTTTCCTATTATCCGAATTAAAATGTACACTACAAAAAAAACTAAATGGATCACACGCGGAATAAAACTATGCTATTGGAACAAGAGGAAAATGTTATGGACATACAGATCAACCAAAGAAGAAACAGATAAAATTAAATATAAAACTTATTCTAAAAAACTGAAACAAGTGATCGGACAAACTAAGAAATGTCAAAACAACTACAATATTCTTACTGCTGAAAACAAAGTTAAAGCCACTTGGAAAATTATAAATAATAGTGATACTAATTTTCCGAAAGAGAATCTTTCAGCAATTGTAGCAGACGGGAAACAAGTAGATGATGCAAATGAGATCGCTGAAAATTTTAACAAGTTTTTCTTAAATCAGGCTAAGGACCAATTTAAAAAAATGTTAAGGACAACCTTATCACGTACTTACAATAATAGATACAATTCGCTATACATGAAACCTACCAATTCTAATGAAATACTTAAAATAATTTATGATCTTAAAAATACAACAAGCACGGGTTATGACGCAGTTACAACTAAAATAATTAAAGCAGTAGCAACTATAATATCTCCGGTGCTAAGTTTTATAGTTAATAAGTGTATAGAAGAAGGATCTTTCCCTGATAAACTCAAAATCACAATTATTAAACCGCTCTTTAAAAAGGGAGAAAAGCTAGACATGAATTCATATAGACCGATAGCTTTGTTAACAATATTTTCCAAGATTTTTGAGAAAGCGATTTACGTCCGACTGTACAGCTTCTTTGAGTTTAACAAAATTTTGTGCAATGAACAGAAAGGTTTCAGGAAAAATATGTCTATTAATTCTGCCATTTATATCTTTTTGCAAAAAATATACCCGAGAATGGATGAAAGCCGTCCAGTTTTTGCGGTCTACATTGATTTGACCAAGGCTTTTGACTATGTAGACCACAAAATACTGCTAGACAAACTATACCTATATGGGGTACGAGGCAATGTGCACAACTTGATAAAATCATACATCACCGGTCGATTTCAACGCACATGCATAACTAGAACATCGCCTCTGACTAAAATAGAATCAGAACATTTTTCGGGCGATAGTTTAGTTACGTTTGGAGTGCCTCAGGGAAGCATCTTGGGCCCCTTACTCTTTTTGGTGTATGTTAATGACCTCCCTGGAGCTATCTCATATCCCACAGTCTTATATGCTGATGACTGCACTATTGTGTTGAATAATAAGAATGAAATATCTGGTTGTTTAGAGTCTTTAGTGCACTGGTTGGAAGAGAACAATTTAAAAATTAATCTGCAAAAAACATCAATTATGAGCTTCAGTCAAAGGAAGGTTGAAGATATTACTAATGTGACATTCAGAGATAATAATATTGCTAGCACTCATTCCACAAAGTTCTTAGGATTGTATATTGACGATAAAATCAATTGGAGTACACATACTGACATTCTTTGTAACAAACTAGTCCAATATTCGTTTACTTTGTTTATGTTAACCAAGATCGTAAACCATGATGCTGTAATGTCTGCCTATCATGGCTATATATCTTCAGCCTTAAGGTACGGGATTATTTTCTGGGGCAATTCCAGCTATGCCACTGATGTTCATAAAGGTCAGAAACGGTGCATTAGATCCATTTGTAAGCTAAGACGCACTGACAGCTGTAGACCATATTTTAAGCAACTTAAACTGCTCACTGTATTTGATTTGTACATTCTCGAAACAGCCCTTTTTGTTAAAAGAAATATGCACTTATTCACGCACATTACGGGGGCTCGAAACTGTGACAAGATACTTCCAGTACCCGGTAAATTGGCTCTTTTCCAAAAAAGTATTTTCGGAATGGCGCCGAAAATATATAATTGTTTACCGAAGTCACTAAGGCTGATAGATGACGAAATTATTTTTAAGAAAAACCTAGTTAAGTTTCAAAGTGAACATAGTTTTTACTCTGTAACGGAATTTCATGACATAAAGCAATACAATGACTAATACAATTATCTATACTATTTGATACGAGTATTTGACAATTTGGATTTATTATATTAATATCTAGTATTAGGCAGTTACTTTTCTCTATTGACATTTAAATGTATAATCAGAATCACAGACAATCTGTTATATGTAATTTTGACCTACCCTCTATTTTGATATTTTAAATTTTATTATTTTCGAAGTATAAATTATCGAAGGTAGGGTACAAACAGCAACACAGCTGGGTATACACTTCAGAAATTGGAAATATTGCATGAAAGAGAATCACACTTACAGTCACGTGTCAGTTACATAGGAATGTTGAGCCACTTGGCAAAGGATGCAATTTGGTCGTGTAATATTATGGGTTCGGCATTTTTCGTTAGTAGGCACGATCGCGACATTTCCGATGGTCCCCGATGATATGTCATCGAATCTTTGTTGCGTCAAAATTTCAGTATTTGAAAACTAGTTGACATAATAAAAATTCCTTCGTCTACGAAAATTAAGAATTAGCTATCGGCCATGATTAGACGCTAGATGTCGTTGTTCCTTGTGGAAACTGGGTAACGACAGTTCTTCATAGATTTGTCTAAAACCGTTTAGTAATTTAATCACGGTTTCTTCAAATCGGATTTCATGATTTATCTGACGAGGCAAGGTATTTTTAGGCGAGGTATTTTTCCAAATCAAGATATTTTTACAAATAGCCATGTTATCGGGCAATTTTAAATTATTTTTTCATTGACAGAGACAAATGCTATTGCTGTATTTATTATAATTCATCACATCTCTTAGTTGACGTTAGTTGAATACTTTACGTAAGCCAAATATACAAAATTTGAATTTTGCCGCCTTTTCTTACTGCCAAGTTGGTTGGACCAAAATGTGGTTACACAGGAGACATTCATAACAGACCGGTTGAAGAAGGGAGAGTAATACACTCGTGATACACATACCCATTATGCATATCCTTGTAAGGCCCAATGTACATTACAATGTACACTCCAATTCAATGAAATTTAAACCTTTTATAAACTTAATAAAGTCGCATTTACTTTGTTTGGTCGTTTTCTCAAACAAACGAAGTTCACCACTATTCCTTACAAGGCAAGGTTCAAAATAAGATTTAAAGAAAATAGTATGGTGGGCCTTACGAAGATATTTTTTCATTGACAGAGACAAATGCTATTGCTGTCTTTATTATAATTCATCACATCTCTTAGTTGACGTTAGTTGAATACTTATGTAACCTTTGTGGAAATATGGTAGATAGACGTTTGACAGTCTACCTATAATCCTTTAATCTGTCAGTAGCCATACAAATGTTTAATAGAGACTTGATAGTTTCTGGCTGAAATTCTAACTCTGAAAAATAACTGACAGTGACAGCCGTTGAAAGGAAAATGAACGAAAATTTCTACATAGCAGCTTAGCAGTCAAATTACCGGCTCTGAAGTTAGATTGACGTCTCCAGGACTAACTAAAGCGGATGTTATATATTATAACGTAACTATAGTAACGTCAGCTTCCGGAAAATTCGTAATCAATCATTGGTTAAACGTTTTTGTTATTACGTAACCATGGTAATGTCACCTTCTGAAGAAACCGCGAGCGATCATTGGTTAACCGTAGCAATGCTCGCCCCATTGGTCAGCAGAGTTCGGCCGAAGTCGTGATACTAGTCTCGTAAGATTTCGGAACCCAATTTGTATTATTCGACCAAGTTGCGAACAGTGCGAACGATCAACATTCCCGTGTATTATTTTATTTGAAGTTGACATAATATAACTATATTTATCTCTTTCATTTTCTCTCTGCTCTGTCTTTAATGGTCCGTTAGGAGTGTTGCTGTTTGTACCTATGTTGACATTTTGTAGCTTTCATTTTATTTGTTTACTTTTGCATGCCTTTGGTCGAATGCACTGAAACTTTGTAACTTTAAGATCTTTTATGTACCTGTGTTCTAGCAAATAAAAAGTTTGAAGTTTGAAATGAATTAAAGACGGATGGATAGTTTATCTCGCGGCGACATACTGTCGCACTACCTAATCATGTGCTAAGCCTACTGGAGTGGTCGTTTTCGTCCGCCACGTTACGCCTGAGCGCCTGAGCGGCCCAAACGACCACGGCCTACTGGCCTGACCACGACATTGGTCTAACGCCGCTGCCACGACATCGGTCTAAGGCGACCGGCTTAGCGGAAAACGTATGGTGCTCCCTCTCGTACCTATATCGGCATCCCGCTCCAACTCATGGATTCGCTCGCCGCTGGTCGCCTTAGACCAATGTCGTGGCCAGGGCATAAGGCGACCGCGACCGCGGCGAGCGGGGCGGCAAAAACGGTATAAACTGTGAGCATGCCACGACAACGCAGTTGTCTTAGCTTAGCGGCATTGAGCGAATGGGACGTAATTATCAAAAGACACAAAATGCCATTATCAAAAGTGGCCCTTCAGTGTCTCGAAAGTAGCTAGTTTTTTATTGCAGAGAAGATGTGCACGAAGTATATAGACGCCGGTATACCTTGGGTGAATTCAGTAGGTACTTTTTTTAATGAATATAGGAAAGTACCCCAAAAATGTTATGATTACACTAAAATGAAGTGTAGATACATTCGATTATGTATGTACAGTCGACAAAAAAGTCTCCTTTACAGCTCACAAGTGCAAACACGCTGCAAACACATGCAAACACGTGCAAACGTGCACGTGCAATGCAAACACGCTCACGCTGGCGCGTCACGCTACAGCATGAGCGTTCGTTGCAACCGAGTTTCTATGTGTATCGCGCATCAATGGTAAGATGTTTGCACTTGTGAGCTGCAAAGGAGACTTTTTTGTCGACTGTACCTACCTACATTTGGATCCGCATTTGCGCAAACCCAAACTTTCTCTTATAAACGCCTCTGTGTCCAACATCGCGGAGCGAATAAAACAAAATATTTTTCCCCTCACTAGCTCGTAAACTGCTCGTTTATCCTTTAATACGAACGTGTAAAAACGCATATTATTCACTTGTGTGGCAAAGTAATGATCTTTGTTTTGGAATAACAAAACGTAAAATGCTCATGGAAATTGTTCCATATTAATGATAATTAAATAATTTGTTTGAGAATTTAGTGTAAAATACAAACCTTTATATAATATGATGATTTTAACATATAAATCCTAAAATTCCATAAGTAACAATTGTTTTAGTGAATGATGATAAGATGACTAGATGCAATCACAAAACGCAGAAAATGTCAACGTCAACATTGTCAAAGAATATTATAGGTTATAATCTTTATTTACCGACTCGAACACGCATAAAAATAGTAAACTAAACAACTTTCAGGGTGTTCTGTTATAATTTTGTAAAAATAATGAATGAGAATGATTTAATAATGCATTGGCGTTGGTGTGCAACTACAGGAATGTGTTAAAATCGTGCTGCGTTTACTTTTTCGTGGTAAGTTTACTGCGACAAAATCTTGCATTAAATACATGATGCATTTGGAAAATTATTATCACTAACCCGATGATGATTGTAATGTGAACAAATAATTACCTTTTTTGAGTTTCCTCGCTATAGTGAGGGGAAAAGTTTTGTGTTACACACGGGTGCAAATGTATTTTACTTCTCGTATGTTAAAACACTCGCTGCTCAGGATTCTATTTTAGAACCACTCGCTTCGCTCGTGGTTCAACTATAGAATCCTTTCGCTTGCTCGTGTTTCAATTTCATACTCGCGGGTAAAATACAACTTTGCACCCTTGTATAACAAATAACTATTGTTCTTTATAATTCCGCCCGATACGTGCTACTATAGCGGTCTAGATTTTGTTTAATTAGCTCGCCGCTGGTCGCCTTAGACCTATGTCGTGGCCAGGACGAAATAGGATAGTAACGCACCCGTTGAAGTGTTGCTCGTAAATTAACGCCTCGAAGATCGCAATGGCGTCGTCTGCGCCTCCGTCGTGATCAATGATCAGCTTCGACTGCCCGGCGATGGCGTTCACGCTGAAATCGATCGAGTTTTGTACGGAAATAATATCAGACTTGTAGTGGTACCTTAAGATGAGGCGCCGCGTTTTTAAGGCGGACTTACTGTAGCCGTACCATGAGTTGGCAAGTAAGGTATGCGGTAGCGTTTATTCGATATGTAAAGCAGTCTATCACGCTCACTCGATGTACAGTCGACAAAAAAGTCTCCTTTACAGCTCACAAGTGCAAACATCTTACCATGGATGCGCGATACACATAGAAACTCGGTTGCAACGAACGCTCATGCTGTCGCGTGACACGACAGCATGAGCGTGTTTGCACGTGTTTGCAGCGTGTTTGCACTTGTGAGCTGTAAAGGAGACTTTTTTGTCGACTGTACGTATAGGGTTTTTCATCACACCTGTTCGGTAAGTGCGCCAATGCGAACTTCACACTCGTTTACAAATTCTTATTTACCGCCCTTAATACACAATGTACTAATACATCAGTGTGAGCGTGATGGATTTTTACGTATCGAGTAAGCGCTAACGTTTACGTTTCTTGCCAACACGTAGTAATCAACTAAGAAGCACACTGTTACTACAATTACAGAAATTTACGCGTTATTCCCACCTGTTACCACCAACTTGACACCAGTGGTAACAACTGGGATTTTTTTCCCACCTGTTACCACTGGGAACAACTGGGAATTAAAATTCCCAACTGTTACCACCAAACGAATTATTTTAGTAACTAACCAAATATTTTAGTGGTAACTAGTGGGACAAAAAATCTCAGTAGTTACCACCAAGTACTCTGGTGGTAACAGGTGGGAAAAAAATTCCCAGTTGTTACCACTGGTGTCAAGTTGGTGGTAACAGGGGGGAATAACCCAAATTTACCAAGTGTGCTCAACAGTGCCGGATTTACCAGTAGGCCAAGTAGGCCATGGCCTAGAGCGGCAGATTTTAGGGGCGGCAGATTTGGCTGCAAAAATAAATTTCTTTTGTGTAAAAAAATAATTTGGCAGATTTTACAAGCGGCAGATTAGAAGCGAACTTTTTTAAACTTCGGCCGTGGCGGCAGAATTATACAGGGTGGAAGGGAACGACCGAGTCTACCAACCATTCCGATGAACTTTCAATACCACAATACTGTTACGTTCGTGGGGTGGGTTTTCTATAGAAAATGTATAAATAAGCCACTAATTAAAACTGAGACTTTAATTACTAATTAAAAGAACAAACACCAAACTAAAACACTGATCGCAGACTTAACACGTCACACTGTTTCACTTTTACACTCTCAAACTCGCCGTAGAATCGCAGTCTTAGCTCTTAATGTTATCTCTTCGCTGTCTCGATTGAAACTACTCCTTCGGCCGGGTCATGCTGGGCTTTTATACAAGGCACTCGAATCTACAAAGTTCGAGATAATTCGTCTAGAAAGTTCCCGAGTTAGGTCGGTCGGTGGGGACTGTGCGCGAACATTCTAGAGTATCGCTGTCTCTTTCTACAGGTTTCTCTTTCACACCCGTCCAGAATGTTCTCTCTATAGCTGTCTCGTTCACATCCTTCCAGAACATTCTCTCGTGCTGTCTCTATCTAATAGTGCTTTCTCTTTCACTCCTATGGGGAATTTAGCTATATACCGATTTGTACTTGAGAGGCCCAAAAGGGGTCCTGAAAACGCCTGAAAACGGGTTTTCAGGTTATTGCGCCATCCGATAGAGGGTATCCTGAAACGGCCTGAAAACATGTTTCAGGCGCCTGAAAACGACGGTATCTGGGGTGAATATTTGATTTTGTAGTATGTGAAAGAGGACCTTCTGAAACGGCCTGAAAACGCATTTCAGCCTGCTGAAAACGCTTCTAACGTGTCTAAAATCATATTTGTAGTTTTTATCATGCCACCGGCGTAACACTACCCCCTCCTAAGACATGCTCGTCCCGAGCATCATTATTTCCGTGGTATTTGGCGAGCCGGTCTACGTGAACAATCTTGCATGGGCTTCGTAAATTCCTCCGTATCCGATACGTAACGTCATTGATCTTCGTAACCACTGTACGAGCTGCCATCCATGGTTTACCGTTGGATACTTTTTCCACAACTACACATCGACGCCCTCCCTGACTTGCTGTTCCTGGTAAACGCACTGGGACTCGAACCTGTGCCTTTGGTAGGAGAACAGGTCTTCTAGAGCAGTAAACATTCCCACTAATTCTTCCTTCCATTGGAACCTCATCAAATCTAGTTTTCAGGACTCCAACTTCCATGTCAATTTTATAACCATGGCACCTCATAAAATCTAGTCCAATAATACAGTCATCAATTATGTCGGCAACAATCACTTTGTGCCGATAAATGTGCTTGCCAATTCTTAAATCCACTCCTGTCTCTCCCTTGATGGGAATATACTGGCCAGTGGCTGTAAGCAGCTGTAGATGCGTCGGCTGGACTACATGACCTCGAGTCAGGTGTTTCAGAAGCCAATGATTAATCACCGTCCGAGAAGCTCCGGTGTCGATAGTAAGGTTACATGGTATTCCACCAATTTCTCCCTTGACGACCAGACTATTCCCGTCGTTGGCTTGTGAGATAACTACTGGGACATTTCGACCTCCAGCCAGCACTCGTCCCTTAGTCCTGGCTCTTACTCGTTTCCCTGCTGCGGCTCTGGTCGTACAGAGCCCTTATTCCTGGTCACAGGGGATTCATCTCGTTCTCTCCTGTTGCTTCTTTTCGGGCAACTAGTTTGTATATGGCCAAGTTCTCCACAATGGTAACATCGTGGCCCAAACTTCCGATGAGGTGCAATGCTTCTTTTCGGGCAACTAGTTTGTATATGGCCACGTTCTCCACAATGGTAACATCGTGGCCCAAACTTCCGATGAGGTGCAATCATTCTTTTCGGGCAACTAGTTTGTATATGGCCACGTTCTCCACAATGGTAACATCGTGGCCCAAACTCCCGATGAGGTGCAATCGGCTCCCTGGCAGAAATCTCACGTAGCTTATACGATCCTGATGAATCTTGGCGTACAGCTTCAACTTCTAGGGCATGAGCTACGGCATCCTTAAGGCTTTCGTGGTGCCCTAGTCGTACTGCCGCCCTTACTTCCAAATCTCGGATCCCATCAACAAATGCCTGCACCAGCATGGTTTTTATCAAAGAGTCAGCTGAACGTTGGTATGCCTTTCTGACCAGCTTTTCAATTTCCAGGGCCCATTGTTGCAATGTCTCATTACGTCCCTGCGTTCTGTCTTTCAGTTGAGCTCGGTAGACATGTTCTAGATGACTGTCTCCGTAACGGGCTTCTAATGCTTCTAGAAGCCGGTCGTAAGTTTGCTCTTTTCCAAGAGCTTCTAGAATTGTAAGAGCCTCGTCACGAAGTGCCAGCGTCAGAGCCGTCATCGCTTGCTCCTTACTCCAACCGTTTGCTTTGGACACGGACTCGAACTGTAGCTTGTACGCCGCCCACGAAGATGTTCCATCAAAAGGAGGTGCCTTAAATTTTCCACCTCCCGGCACAGATATCTCAGGTGTGCAGGGACTGATGCCACTAGCTACTTTTAATTCAAGCTTCTGGAGGCGACGCTCAACCGCTTCCTCTACAACATGAATCTTGTTCTCCATGTCACTGAGCTTCCCTTGGACTTCGTACATTTCTTGCTTCCATTCAGTAGCAGCCTTGTGCAACTCTTGAAGAATCAATTTCGACTGTTCTTCTTGTTTCCGCGACTGTTCTTCTTGTTTCCGTGACTGTTCTTCTTGTTTCCGCGACTGTTCATCTTGTTTGCGCGACTGCTCCTTCAGGAGAATCAGAATAGTTCTGAGGTCTACGTCTTGAGTACTCTTAGCCTGCAAACCAGACGGACCGGGCTTGGATGCAGTATCCTGACATGCTGGAGGCTCTTCACGTACTGCAATATCCTCCTGCGCTGCAGGTTCCTCACGTGCAGTTTGGCTCCGGGTCACAACTCCTTTTGGCTCGGTCTCGTTGTCACGTGGCGTTATACCCATTTTCTATCCCGCTTCTGACACCAAATGTTACGTTCGTGGGGTGGGTTTTCTATAGAAAATGTATAAATAAGCCACTAATTAAAACTGAGACTTTAATTACTAATTAAAAGAACAAACACCAAACTAAAACACTGATCGCAGACTTAACACGTCACACTGTTTCACTTTTACACTCTCAAACTCGCCGTAGAATCGCAGTCTTCGCTCTTAATGTTATCTCTTCGCTGTCTCGATTGAAACTACTCCTTCGGCCGGGTCATGCTGGGCTTTTATACAAGGCACTCGAATCTACAAAGTTCGAGATAATTCGTCTAGAAAGTTCCCGAGTTAGGTCGGTCGGTGGGGACTGTGCGCGAACATTCTAGAGTATCGCTGTCTCTTTCTACAGGTTTCTCTTTCACACCCGTCCAGAATGTTCTCTCTATAGCTGTCTCGTTCACATCCTTCCAGAACATTCTCTCGTGCTGTCTCTATCTAATAGTGCTTTCTCTTTCACTCCTATGGGGAATTTAGCTATATACCGATTTGTACTTGAGAGGCCCAAAAGGGGTCCTGAAAACGCCTGAAAACGGGTTTTCAGGTTATTGCGCCATCCGATAGAGGGTATCCTGAAACGGCCTGAAAACATGTTTCAGGCGCCTGAAAACGACGGTATCTGGGGTGAATATTTGATTTTGTAGTATGTGAAAGAGGACCTTCTGAAACGGCCTGAAAACGCATTTCAGCCTGCTGAAAACGCTTCTAACGTGTCTAAAATCATATTTGTAGTTTTTATCATGCCACCGGCGTAACAATACCAACATCGAAATATCTATAAAAAATGTATCCCCTCATACAAAGTGAGTGATTAGTAGAGTTCAATAGCATGGACAATTTTAACCAACATACTCGTACTGTGACTGATACAGTGGTAGATTAAAGTTTATGCGAAGATACTGGGGTTGCGCTTTACATCAAAACAATATGCGACTCTACCCTTACCCCACAAACTCTAGAAAGTGGTCCATGAAATTGAAAAATGAAGAAGTTCTAATAAAAAATATACGCAAACAAGAAATCAATCAATATATTGATTTAAACTTTTACGATTATCACTCATATTTTAATGACAAACAGGTCTTAATCGTGTAAACTTACGTTTAATTTTATCCTGTCCCATCTTATAGCCAGGTTTGGTAGCTCATAGCTGGCTTCCATGTGAGAAAGATATTCCTGATTCGAAGTAGTCAACAAAATAAAAAAATGTAGTTCTATCTTGTAGCCTGGTTTGGTAGTTGGCTTTTAAATGAGAAAAATATTCCCGATTCGAAGCTGGCAATGAAACGGGACTTCTGAAGTCGTAGGAAGTAGCTGGCGTTTAATCTTTGTGTCAGTTATTTTCCAAACTGCAATGTATAGCGACCTTTTTTGGAAAAGGAATCCGCGAACTACACTACAGCATCTCAAATACACCCACGAACATCAATTTTCTTGCGACCAAATAGAATAAGAACTTTAATGAATGTTTTTGAAATTACAGCCTCTCAATATTCTATAGAAATAATTTACAAAATGATAAAATCAGCGTCGCACACTGGAAGATAAGAAAATCGTTCCCATTTGGTAGCTGGCCACAAGAAACACGTTTCTCATGTCGTACCCAGCAACTAAAAATTACTACCAGATAGAAAAAAAATTCCCATTTGGTAGCTGGCTACAAGATAGGAAACACGTTTCTTATTTCGTAGCTATCTAAAAACAGTAATTGTAACATTCAATAATTAAAAATAAATCTGGGCATAATGAAACCTTGTATTGTAACCAATTGCAATTGCGTTTTTTTGTAAATTATTTATAGTGCGGTCACAGAAAACATTTCAGTAATTTTTACAATTAAACAACAAACATAATTAAAAAAAGTTACCTGATAATTAAGAATTAAAGAAACAATAAAAAAAAAGTCGGATATACCTATTTAAAACGTGCGTTTCAGCTCTTTTTTCTTTGCAAACTGGCAAATGTATTTCGATGAAATTAGCTTAACAGTGGGTTTTGGCCTCTGTGGGTATTCGCGGGTAACCAACCAATATATATGTACTCGTAGCTTAGGATCATATCTAAGGTAATGCCACCTTTCGAGACTTCATGATTATTTTCAGAGCATTTGTTGGTACCTAATTTAGTAGGCGAATGTTCACCTAATATGGCCGGCATATTTAAACCGATTTTAGCGCCCTTGTATTCCGCCCCTCAATTTTTAATACTTATTCAAAGTAAATGTCGTACCTACATTGTTTACATTGCAGTTCGGAAAATGCCTGACACTAAGATTAAACGCCTGCTACTTTCTACGGCTTAGAAATCCAGTTTCATTGCCAGCTTCGAATCAGGAATATTCTTCTCATTGAAAGCCAGCTACCAAACCAGGCTACAAGATAGGACTAAAAAATTGTCATTTTGAAGTCTGCAATCAGGAATATTTTTCTCACATGGAAGATGGAAGCCAGCTATGAGCTACCAAACCTGGCTACAAGATGGGACTAAAAGTAGTTTTCTATAATTGTTAATTATCAGATCACTTTAAAGTCAAATAGGTAATAATGTTTTCTGGTTTTATTGTAACATTGATTGATTTGTTGTTTACGACTGAGCGTAGTAAAAATAATTCTAAGTAACTATAAAAATCGAGTTGAAATTTATTAAATGGTTTAATTTTGCTCACACTGATTTTTAATTTTTGAATGTTAGGACCTTTTTATTTTCCCAAATTAAGGACCGCTATCTAGAGTTTGTGTGGTAAGGGTAGAGTCGTATATTATTATTAATTTCCATACAAAGTACGACCCCAGACTCTTCGCATACACTCAAATCTACCAATGTATCGGTCACTGTATGTACTTATGTTGGCTAGGCATCCATCCCTACACTGTCATACCGGCTAAAAGTTCGCGTACTGTACAAAGTAAGGTAAGGCCTGCTACCGCGAACACCGAAGTTTGTAAATTTTGGGGATTTGTCTCCGTCACTTAATGACGCCTTCATTGCCCGAAATTTGAAATTTGCGGATTTCGTAGTTCCCGGTAGGGATACTGAATTTTCTTTCCTGCCACGAACGCTCCGGTTCGCACACACGGCTGTGAAATGAAATACCTGCCAAGTGTTCTTAAACGACTGATGTACCTACGAAGCTTTTTTACGTTTCCACTTTCTTCGTGATTTTCCTAACAAAACAGTGGATAGGGGCGGCAAAATATAAATGGCCTACAGGCGGCATATTTCTAAATCCGGCACTGGTGCTCAATCTAATTGGTATTTGAATCCAAAACCAGGGGCCTATTTCTCGAAGGCTTGTAACTTGTAATACAAGTGGATGTCTCTTTTTAATACTATTAATTGGATAAGGACTTCCGCTTGTATTACAAGTTACAAGCTTTCGAGAAATAGGCCCCAGATATAAATATAGAAAGGTCATTATTTGTTTTTAAAGATAACCCCACTTTTTTCACTAATACTCAGAATCACGAGCCCATTCGAATCTAATAGGAGACAAAAATAGTCCCAGAATTTCCATAGGTAGGTACCTACATTTTTCATACCATTCGAATTTCCTAGAATATGTATTTAAAAAATGTAACGGAGTGAAACAAGCTTGGGACAGTTTTTTTACTAGAATCGAAAGAATTTGCGATTTAACGTAGTAGTACGGTCAAATCGTACATAATTTTACCCTAAACTTGCAAATCAAGTAGTATCGCTGCATTTTTGGTATGTTATTTAGACACCATAGGACAGTATAAAACCATATTTTGCAAGCAAAAAAAAGTTGTGCTAGCTGGGTAGTACGTGAAAAACTACGAAATTTACGGCCATTTTTTAATTTCTGATTTTTATTTAAAAAAACCTTACGTTTTTTGATATCATATGTAGGTACATAAACGTTTAAAAACTATTAAATTTCCAACAAGTTGAGCTAACATGCATTGCCGTAGGTCTTATAGTTTCAGAGATTCGAGACTTTAAATAGTACCCCTTTTTGTAAACTAGATAAAATTTTGTGTTTTGCTAACGTTTTCGACTTAATATCGCCTCACCTAATTATGCTACGAAAAACATGCAATAATGACCTTATAGCGCACTTAATATTCTTTAATTTAAGGGTAAAATTAGGTCAGTGAACTTTGTAGTTGAAAGTATAAACCCGAAATTCCAAAGGCAGGAGGCCCGCTATCTAAGTTTTTCATACAAATCGCAAGTCGAGTTGCAAAGCTGCGATTTTGGTATATTATAAAGGCCTTATAGATATATACGAAAACCCATATTACAAGAAAAACAAAAAAATAATTTGGGCACAGGACGTAAAAAACGGAAAAAAATCGTTTTTTTTTAGTTTTTGTCGTTTAACTAAAAATCTATTATCTTTTTGATACTGATTGCTACAAAACTAAGATAGAAAATTAAATTTGAAAGGATTTGAGCTACGTTGCATCACCGTAAGTTATACATATTTTGAGATACGACATTTCAAATATTGCCCTTTTATCAAAACATAAACAAA
This sequence comes from Thaumatotibia leucotreta, assembly GCA_025490895.1. Taxonomy (NCBI): domain Eukaryota; kingdom Metazoa; phylum Arthropoda; class Insecta; order Lepidoptera; family Tortricidae; genus Thaumatotibia; species Thaumatotibia leucotreta. Next base: position 17,370 of record JALPQI010004616.1, read on the forward strand.
TTTTAGGTTACGTTAAAGCTATTCACTAAATATTGGCAAAACGTTCGCACTAAGAAAAAAAAAGTAATTGTAGATAATAACTACATTAAATTTGGAACAAATTGAGCTGATAATAATGACTGTAAGTCTTATAGTTGGGGGTATACGAGGCTTCAAAACATGCATTTATTTTCTTAACTTAATGACGGGCACATTTTGAAATGTTGTATCTCTAAATCTATACAGTGTGTTACCGTGACCCAGGCTTTTACGAAAATGGGTAATAATACGCATTACTGGCAATCGTTTTCAAGTATTAAGAGTTGACAAATATTGAAATTAATTGTATAATTATTTTTATTTCATTTGAACGATCAATGTAACGCGTGTACTGCTTAGTTGTCAAACGTTGCGAGTGGCTGCGATCTGTCATTGTCAAGTGCCAATTAACGATTTATTTTGAAGTACATTGCTTCTCAATTAACTTTTCTTAGAAAGTTAATTACTTTTAAAATTTGGATTTTTAAACGAATAATGCACATGGTTTGGCTAAGAATCTGCATCTCAATCCTCGGTTCAAATAAAAGCCTGCATCATGTTAACACACTGTATAACTTAGGGTAATGCAAGGTAGCTCAAATCCTTTCAAATTTAATATTCTTTCTAAGTTTTGTAGCAATTAGTATCAAAAAGATAATAGTTTTTTAATCAAACGTCAAATAGTAAAAGAAGTCCAATATTTTTTCAGTTTTTTTCGTCCTATGCCGAAATTCCTTTTTTGTTTTTCTTGTAATATGCATTTTTGTACGTCCTTATAGGGCCTATACAGGGTGGGAAGGAATATACCGACAGACTTTACCAATGCATTTTTGATAACAAAAGAAGTAAAAAAAAAATGTGACATATGTCATTATCGAACAAAAAAAAATTTTTTTTGGTTATTCCGATTTGATATTTTGTTTTTTTTTGTACATGACCAGTAAAAAATTGTAGGTAAAGAATTTTTTTTTCAGGGTTTTTGATATTTTTTTTTGTTGAACATTTTTCTGAAACTTTTTCCTTATTTTCTCTAACTTTAATCAGTGTGTATGTCGAGATGAAAACTACTAGTGTAAGAATTTTAATCGTGCAGGCATTTTTCAGTGACTTGTGATGAAAATAGTTTTTTGAATAACATGTCATTATCTCTTAAACTAAGCCGAATCCAGAAAAGTTCATATGAAATTATAGCCTCAAAATGTGTTCAGGAATACACCTTTCAAGTCACCCTGTATAATATACTAAAATTGCAGCTTTGCAACACGACTTGCGATTTGTATGAAAAACTTAAATAGCGGGCCTACTGCCTTTTGAATTACACGTTTTTATTTTCAATTACCAAGTTTGCTGACATGATTTTACCCTTTAACGAAAGAATATTAAGTGCGCTATAAGGTCATTATTGCATGTTTTTCGTAGCATAATTAGGTGAGGCGATATTAAGCCGAAAACGTTAGCAAAACTCAAAATAACGCTAGTTTACAAAAAAGAGTACCTACTCGTTGAAGTCGCAAATCTCTGAAACTATAAGACCTACGGTAACACATGTTAGCTCAACTTGTTGAAAATTTATTAATCTTTAAACGCTTCCTAACATATAATGTCAAAAAACGTAAGGTTTTTTTAATAAAAATCAGAAACTGAAAAATGACCGTAAATTTCGCAGTTTTTCACGTACTACGTAACTAGCACAACTTTTTTTTGCTTGCAAAATGTAGTTTTATAGTGCCCTATGGTGTCTAAACAACATACCAAAAATTCAGCTATACTGCGAGTTTAATGTAAAGTTTGACCGTACTATAGAAATCATACAAAAATTAGAGTACCTAACGAATTGCCATTAAAAAAAACTCTACTTACCTAAGAGATATGAATATCAGTAGTCTCGCCGACGTCATTTTTGAGTGACTTCCAATTCTTTAATGGCTTCCTTGGTTTCTGCTCATCCAGAAGCAATTTAATGTTGAAAAGATCTGATGTCATATAGTCGAATGACTCAGTTTAAATTTCAGACACGTACAAAATATAGACTGCCTGTTATTTTTCTCTAGGTTTTTTGGTGTTATCAAATGAATTTTTTTAGCTCTCAGTAGGTAGGTATCAATCCAGGGAACAAATCTAGGTAAACGAACGCCCTACATAGATTTTAAGTGTGGGTACGTAAAAAAAAATTAAACGTCTTTGCATTGTAGCGTGCATGAACATAAAAATAATACCAATGCCACTAAAATTACATTATTGTATCAGGTCATTTCCATTTAACTAGCTACTCAAATTCACATTGCTTGTATTTCTTTTTTTTTCACTCTAACAACATGAGCAAGCCCATTTCAATAAAAAAAACTCCTAGTAGCTACTACTGAAGATTCGATAGGTTTTCAGCAGTTTTACCTGTCTCTGGTTGGAAACTGTAAATAGGCGAGTACTTACACTAAATGGTCAAGGCGCGAGACCAGAGCCTCATTTATTGTACATTGAAATTATTTAAAGACATCCTCAGTTTGTTTAGGAAAAAAAAATATGATTATGATCAATTGCTCTTTTTAATATAGGGACAATTTGCACTCGTGTGTAGTTTCAAGGAAGTCACTTTAAAGAGATAAAATGTATGATACCTTTGTATATTATTGTTCTATTTATTATAACCATATCGAATAAAACACGGAAATGGTTATTTTACTGTCTAAATTGTTTAAAAGCTCTAGAAAAGAAATAAGTACCTAGTCCACAGCGGAAAAATGATATGATGATGATGTATTAGGACAGGGAATACGAGTATCTATCCTAAACACCAATAACGTCTAAAAACTGTAGGTACAGTCAGCAGCAGATATTGCTAAGCGGGTTCAAAATTAACTTGGCACGACCTTATTGCTAAGCCTATAAGAGTGGTTTTTGCCGTATGGTGACGGCAGTAAGAATACATTTGTCACACCCCAACTCTTCCCGCGGGAGTCGTAAGAGTCGACTAAGGGATTGAAGTGTCACTGACCATTCTTTGATTTGATTGATGACGGGACAGCAGCATCTATGATGACAGCAGCGTCATCAATGTCATCATAGTGAACACATTACTACGATCGCCAATCCGCTTGCCCAGCGTAGTGATTACGGGCATTTACCTCTTAATGCGTCTCTACGCATAGTTAGTAGGAGAGGCCTACGTCCAGCAGTGGACTGAAATAGGCTGATGATAAGAGTGTGTTAAGCAAATTGTGAACTTATCAACTTACCCGCTAAGCAATATCTGCTGACTGTTTGATTGATGTGCACTCTGTAATGTTTAGTGCGTTGGTTGACAGCCAAAACACAAATAATTTACTTGAAATCAAGCTTCTATCTCAGTTCGATTTCAATACTGACATACGAGGTAAACCAATAGTCAGCAGAATGTAAAAAAATGTAAACAAACATGGCTAGACATTCCATACATTAGAATAGAATAAAAATAAGTTTATTCGTAGCATACACAAAATACAGAAACGAAAAAAAATACAATAAAAACGTGTAATCTACGAAATGGCCTCATCTCAGCATAGCATAGCATTTGATGTCTTTGACACACATCGAGAATTATTATTTTTGAGAGATATTATTTTTAGGTACCTAATACTAATAAATATTAATAATTTTAACTAAAAATGTATGGGAACTCAAGGTTTCAGATTTTAACCCTCTGCCGGTAACATGGTCACGTGACGTGAAATTATTGAATCTTGTTGTCAACATCGTAGTGTCGTTATTGCAAAATACAGGTGTCTGATAGACGGAACATTAGTCGCAAAGGGTTAAGTTAGATTCTACTGCCGATTGGTATAGCTTAGAGTAGTGACCGTTTTTACAGTAAGTTTTGGCTACCCGCCGACGACGATAAGTAAAATACATATACTTCCCTAGTTTGAAGAGTACCAACAAACTATAATTATTAGTCGTAAAGTCTAGTCTGATATTATACTTCCGCAGCTGTATACAGCTAGGTACATTTTAAAGGCATTATGTTAATCCCACGTGGCACCTTCTGGTACCTACGTGGCCGCCACTCGAGAACCTTCCCGCCCCAACGGCCATCGTGCATCGGTTCTACGCGCAATGTGCCCGCCCACTTTCAAGAAAAAATCGCCAATTATCACCATAGGGGAGGGGGGTCGGACAAATCACGTGTAATTTTTTGTTACTCTCTTCTGAACAGCATTATAGCTAGTACAAAATTTTTTTAAAACACTTTTTAAATAAAACCAGACGTCAAACGGAAATTACCTCGTAGTTAGCAAAACACTTTTTTTTTCCATTACGTTTGCTTAATAAAGTACCTACGTAAATTCAAGTGTTATTAAAAGATGACTACTTAAGTAACAAATGACACGTCATATTGGCTATTGGTCCTGAAAATATCACTAAATATCACCATGCCCCCATGGTGATATTTAGTGATATGTGTGGGGAGGTCTAAAATAGGCCAAAATCGTATGAGGTGATTAATGGACAAGCCCTTACTCACGCTTCAAATAAATGTACGTTGCCATTAAATATATCGGAGCGGCGGCTAAAAGTCCTCGCATGTTATAACAACTCAGCGGCGACTCGACTCTATGGCAAATATTTAAATTTAAGCCCTATGTCTTATGTTCCAGGTTTAATTTAAAGTCTGCTAAAAAGGGTCTGTCATGTGAACCATTTATTGAATGACAACTGTATCAATCTGGCCCCAATTTTACCACATTGACAAGTGCTAATTGACAAAGTTATTGTAAATTTACTATTTCTTCAATCGGGGCGTCTATATGCTGCAGTTACCGCTTACCATCGGAAGGGCCGTGCGTTTGTTTGTAACCAACATAAAATGTAGTGCAGGAACTTTAATAATTCAGCAGTAAATAATTACTTTTTAGCGAAGCAAAATTACAATTGTCACAATAAACACGACAATTGTAGCGAAATTCCGATATAAGCCGAACCTCATGTCAAGATTTAATGAAAACCTTGCGACAATTGTCACGGGTTTCGGAAAATAAAAAGTAGTTTACTAACGACATAATAACATTATTAGTGAGGTATTTAACAATAAACGGCGCGAGTTCGTTATAAGTAGTAACAGTATAGTAAGCGGTAGCCGTAGCCTACGGAGGCCTGTGACGTCAGTAACAGTGATATATTACAATTGTCACACTTGTAATTATGGTGAAAAAGGCCACTGTCAGTCAACGTGAAGTAAAGGTATTGTTCAAAAAATATGAAAAAATCATGAACAGTGGGCTTATAGAATACTTTAAAATAAAACTATTTCGAACATAATTGGCCCAGCCGTTTTTCAATAACTACGGTACCCTACACTGAGCATGGCCCGACATGTATTAATTTTGATATCAAATGTTGACGATTGTAGCTAGATTTATTCTCTACACATTTCGTCCTATTAATTAATACGAATATATTCTAAATTATGCTCACATTGATATTGTCGAAACATGAACTGTTATGTAAAATTTGTACTAAACGGGTATAAATAAACTACTATTATTTATTCTTAAACCTGCACAATGTATTAGCAATGGTAGTATTAATTACCTAAAGCATAATAAAATGCATTGTTTATTTGTCACGTTCGTCACGACATTCGTAATGCATGTGTCAAACTTCACAAACTATCTGGAAGTGATCATTAAGGTGATTTTCATTATTGAGAATAGTGGTAGTGACATCAGCAGAGATCGGACAAATGTGCGTCATTGTTCGCAATAATATGCACATGACTCCAAAGTTGATTGAATGATTAATCAAATTTTTTTTTCAATTTAATTTCGATTTTTTAAGGTGTCTATTTGAAGGGTCCACGGAAAGAACATGTCTAGTCAATTCAAATTACAGTAGGAAAAACCACCTTACTTTTAACAGAATAAGGTGTTAATAGGCCCAGATTTTTTTAAGCACTGGACATGTTTTTTCCGTGGACCCTTCATTTAGTTATATTTTCATAGTTCAATAGTTATATCAAATATGTAATTTTCAGAAAACTATTAATTGATCAATTAATTATTCAACTTTGGAGTAATGTCCATATTATTGCGAACAATGACGCACATTAATTTGTCCGATCTCTGGATATTAGGGAAGGAAATTTATTTTTAGGGTTCCGTACCCAAAGGGTAAAACGGCATCCTGTCCTCCTGCCGCCCAGAAGCCTATAAAAAGGTCTACTCAAATAAAATACATTATATTCTATTTCCTACACTATTTATTCCAAATTCACTGGCAAATTTCATTGTCTGGGCGGCAGGAGGCTATTACTAAGACTCCGCTGCCTGTCCGTCTCTCACCGCACTGTATCTCGTGAACCGTGATAGTTAAAGTTGATTGTTACAGATGCTGTATTTTTGTTGCCCTTATATCAATAAATACTAAAAGTTGAAAATACTAGATATTTAACGGGGCCATACAGCAAACGTGATTTTTTATACGGAATCCTGTGTGCGGTTTTATGATAATTTACATACAGTATACGGATATACTTGTATTGGCTTTGTACTATTCTGCTAAGTGATAATTAACCTATTATTTCAAAGGTTATCTAACGTCAAACAAACGCAATTTACGATATTAAAGTTACTTTAATGTACATATTTTTTACATAATATTTATACAAGGCAATATATATTTAATCTCTACATATACATCAGCATAATTACACAATAATGAACACTATTGTGATTTTATAAAGGTTATAGTGGCTTGTACTTCAAACAGTTACAGTATAGTTAACTATAAAATAAATTCGTATTTGGACTAATTAATTAAACTAAGGTAGTTCTTATTGTGCGGTTGGTTGATTCAAATTTAGTTTCTGGAGTATATTTATTTAGGTTTAGATGATAATTCCATTAAAAATGATGAATAAGAATGTTCATTTATGTGCATATATTTTCGTAACTGACAAGTCGATGATATAATGCTGATAGAGTCTATCTAAATGTCTTTTATACTTACAAGATATCTTAAAGTAGTAATATAATTTAATCTGAAAAGAAAAAAAAACAGATTAGTGGAATAGGTGCTTTACATTACAGGAAAACGCAAAAGGAACTACGAGTAACAATATATGGATATTATATAATTGTTATGAATATTCCGTTCCACGAAAAAGTCAACTTTGTCGGGAACGTGACGGCTATGACAGTTACCTTAGAAATATATGAAAAGTGCGAGTATTCTGTATGAATACAAACACCTAGTTATAAAATTAAGATACATCAAATCTTCCATTCGTAACATTCTTAGATGTACGCGAAGAACGGCGCCAAAAGGGCATTTTCACTTCTAGGGACACCCAATTAGCTTAAATCTGAAAAAAAAAGTTAACTTCGATGTCGGCTTTGTAACGCCAATTAACCATGAAATATTTACGTAAAACCACTTTATTCGTGTTTTTATATTGCATACACGCGTATTTTTTGTGGATTAAATGATAAAAAAAATATTTTTGTTAATATTTAATGCTTAATTGTCGTTACAACAACCTCTTCAAAAAATTTCGATTACTATCCAAGCAGTTTAAACCGAAGCACTGGGTGATCGAAGGCAAGGACGGGCAACCAATCCATGAGCTGGACATGGTGGCAGAGAGGTGGAGAGATTATTGCGAAGATCTATATAAAAGTTCATCAGATACGGCAGAATTCACACCCGGCTGGAATAACTTGGAGCATGAACCATCTATCCTTCGAGCAGAAGTCACAGCAGCCATTAAAGCCCTAAAGATCAGAAAAGCACCTGGCCCTGATAACATAACAGCAGAAATTTTAAAATGCCTAGGCGAGAAGGGCATTAATATACTCCACGGAATCTGCAACCAAATCTGGCTGACTGGCGACTGGCCCAAGGATTGGTCCGACTCTGTAATTCTGCCGCTGCATCAAAAAGGATCAACTAGGAAATGTGATAACTATCGCACCTTGGCCCTGATATCCCATGGCAGTAAAATATTGCTTCACATCATCAATAATAGGATTCGGCACTACCTAGACTGGCAGATCCCGCAGGAGCAAGCGGGATTTGTAAAGGGAAAAGGCACAAGAGAGCAGATCCTAAATGTCCGTCAGTTGGTTGAAAAGGCGTATGAGTTTGACACCCCAATAGTCATGTGCTTTATAGACTACAGTAAGGCTTTCGACTGTGTCGACTGGACCAAACTATGGAACATCCTTACTGAATTCGGAGTGCCCCAACATCTGGTCTTCTTACTTCAGTCACTTTACGAGCGCAATACAGGCGTTGTGCGTGTTGACGGAGCGATGTCGATCTCTTTCTGTAATGTAGGTAGTCATGATTATTGATAAATCAGCTATGTGGGTACTCTCGCAGTTCGCAAATAAATGGCGTAAGAACAAGCGTGTCGTTTTATTACAGTGGCTAACGAGTTGGGATTTAAAATAAATTCGCGGTGTAATCGCATAATCTACGTATTACGGAGTGCTATTGGATACGGGAAAGAAAAAAAAAACAACAGAAATCATGTCGTCAATCGGAAAAATGAGCGAATTTGATATGACGGGTGGAATGTGGTCGTCATACGTGGACCGTCTCGAGATGTTTTTTCTTGTAAACGCCATAAAGGAAGAGTTAAAATTGCCTACTCTAATTGCGGTGATGGGAAACGGAGCGTACGAGCTACTTGTGAACCTGGCAAGTCCCAAAAAGCCATCGGAGATCACTTACGAGGAAGCGGTGGGCTTGTTACGTAATCACCTTCAACCGACGCCGTCAGTCTTGGCCGAAAGATATCGTTTTAGACAGCGTCGGCAGAACCAGGGCGAAAACGTTGCTACTTACGTGGCGGAATTGAAAAAACTCGCTAGAGAGTGCAAATTTAATGCAAACCTCAATGAAAACATCCGAGACCAGTTTGTGTGCGGCTTGCGCAGTGACCTCATACGTCAACGTTTGTTTGCGGAGGAAGATTCGCTAACATATACAAATGCGATCAGGATTGCGACTTCCCTGGAGGCAGCGGAAAGGGACGCGGCTGCGGTAGAACCATCAGTGGGCATCGGGTCGAGCGGTGAGGGGGTGGCGGGAGCGGCTACGGTACATGCTATGGTGCCGGCGGAAGTACGCGGTGGTCAAGTGCCAAGATCGCGGGCCACGGGTGGCTGGCGTAGCAAGAGCAGCGGACATATGACGCAGTGGAGCGGGACGAGATCGCACTCCATCGGCGGGCATGGCGGACGGGGCGCCGCCGGGAGCAACCAGGACTGTAGGGGCTGCGGGTCGACAGCTCATGACTACTCTAACTGTCGCTTTCGGGAATATATCTGCAGCATGTGCCGTCGCCGGGGCCATTTACGACGGGCGTGCCCGGGTCGTGGTGATGGTGGGCGCGGTGGAAGCGCCCCAGGAAGGGTTCATTACCAGTGATCGGATTAGGTAGTGCCATTTCGTGCGAATGACCTTAAACATTATACTTAACATGGATAAGCCTCGGGATCCTGGGACTTATATTTTTTTACAGAACATTTTCTTGTTATGTCAAAAATTGAAGAAACATGAAAAAATGAAAGAATTTTGTATTTTGTGGTGAATATCTTTTATTAATACATCTTTTATCTGGGGGCACGGCAGTGCCCCCGCCAAGTCGAGCAAAAAAAGGCACGGCCGTACCACCATCCTTTTCTCGAAGCCGTTCAGGCGATTTTCAACCGTCTGTAATTTCGCGCTGGTTACAGCTAGAAGTCTGAATTTTCTGCGACGTGTAGGCCATAACATGAGTTACATAATAATCTTGTTTGGTTTCAATTATAACCTGTAGTTTAAAAATTACCGCATGTCAAAGTTCCTTAGTTTTGTCACTCACTGACTCACCGATCATCAATAATCTAAGGTATTTCTAGATGGCCTAGGAGCTCAAAATTTGAAACATAAGTAGTTTATAGCCTACCTATTACACAAAAAATCGGAAAATTGGAAATTTCTGCCAGATTTTAAAGTTATGCAAACTACTCAAATAAGTTTGTAATCCCATACAAATACATGCTAATACAAAATTAATTATGCGGTTGTTGCAAATAAGTTTATATGGCGGAATGAAGCGGGTTGGAACAAAGAGTTCTTTGGATTGTGGGTTTTCTAGCCAAATATTTTTATTGGTCCCATACCTACAAGTTTTAAATTCTGTTATTTTTTTGTTTTCATGCTAATCCCAATTTTCATAAATCCCAAATTATCCCTCAATCTCTGAAGGCCCTCCAGCAGCACGGAATCTGGTAGCTGCCCTCCTGACCCAAAATCTATTTCCATTCCACCCTGTCATCATCATCATCATATTAGCCATAAGACGTCCACTGCGCAAATCATCATTATAAACGTAGTTACCGTAAAATTGTTTAATATTATAATAAGCTGTATTTTAAAATAACATCTTATTCGGATTTCCGCTATAAAATTTACATTAACGCTTTTATGCGGAAGTCAACAATTAATAATTAAGTTAACTATACCTCACATCACAAAATTCACTTATGTATTATCAAATATGACTACGGACAACCTAGCCAAACGAATTGGAAATGTATTTGTAGTACAACAAAGTTCAAATTACTTTAAATCAAATGCGGGGTCGGGAGTACGCAGTGCTTGTTAAACAAAAAGTAACTTTTAAATGATGCCAGTACAAAATAAATCAGATACCTATATAAACAAGAATATCAAAAACTAAAAAAATGAATAATTGTGGTTTGTAATAAATGTAGGTATGTAATACTGGGCGTTTTAATAATACAGTCGTATTTTAAAATGGCGCGGGTGAGACGCGGGTAGTGCCGCGCAGACGCGCACTGCCAACGCCACCGTGTGACAGTCACAGTCAGTTGCCCGTGCGCCGTAGGTAATGGATGGCTATTTGGGTGTTTCAGAATTAATTTGCGATTCTCGTGTGCGTACTGAAGCGATTATTTGTCTTTTTCAACGTCTGTAAGGATTACGAATTTGTTTAGGGATTTGATTTGCTAGAGATTTGGATATTGTTGTGAAGGTAATTTCAACGTAGGTCCACCACCACTGCGAAATGCTGACGCTGACGGTAATCTGGTCCATAGTGCAAAAGAGAAAGCCGATCTTCTAGGTGCTCTTTTTGCCTCGAACTCGACTGTGAGCGATGACGGCAGCATTACACCGCCTACCATCCCGCGGTGCGCACACTCCATGCCAGAAATTCGCATCTCCCAGAAAGATGTTCGGCGGGAGTTGCTGTCGTTAAACGTTCACAAGTCGAGCGGGCCAGATGGCATACCTGCAGTGGTGCTTAAACGTTGTGCTCCTGAGTTGTGTCCTGTGTTAACGCGTCTCTTCGCTCTTTCCAGTATCAAACGGGAAGTTCCACCTTCGTGGAAGACGGCCCTTGTGCACCCTGTTCCAAAAAAGGGTGAAAGATCGGATCCATCGAATTATAGGCCTATCGCTATCACCTCCCTTCTCTCTAAGGTCATGGAGCGTATAGTTAACGCTAAGCTCCTTGGTTACCTAGAAGAACACGATCTTATAAGCGACCGCCAGTATGGCTTTCGCCACGGTCGCTCTACCGGTGATCTTCTAGTGTACCTCACTCACCACTGGGCCTCAGCCATGGAGAGTCAAGGCGAGGCTTTGACAGTCAGCCTAGATATAGCGAAGGCGTTCGATCGGGTCTGGCATAGGGGCCTTTTGTCGAAGTTGCCGTCTTATGGACTGCCCGAGGGATTATGCAGATGGATAGCTAGCTTTTTGTCCGGCAGACGCATTCGTGCCGTAGTAGATGGTAGCTGCTCTGATAGCATGGACATAAACGCTGGCGTCCCGCAAGGCTCTGTGCTATCCCCAACGCTGTTCCTTCTGCATATCAATGACATGTTGTCTATCGGCGACCTCCATTGCTATGCGGATGGCAGTACTGGGGATACTTTTTACACAGGCCGTGCTAATATCCCTCGCTCTGTGGTACTGGAAAGTCGCGGAAAACTTGTGTCTGACATCGAGAACACTTTATCTAGAGTCTCGTTATGGGGTCGGGATAACCTAGTCAGGTTCAACTCCACAAAGACACAAGTTTGCGCGTTTACCGCTAAAAAAACCCATTTACTGTGGCTCCAAAGTTCCAAGACACAGCTCTTACCATGTCAGGGAGTATTGGGATCCTCGGAGTCGACATTTCCAACGACGTCCAATTCCGATGTCACCTAGAGGGAAAAGCTACGCTGGCATCCAAAAAGCTCGGTGTGCTCAATAAAGTGAGGGGATACTTTACTCCGGGGCAAAGACTTCTGTTATATAAGTCGCAAGTCAGACCCCATATGGAGTATTGCTGTCACCTCTGGGCAGGAGCACCTGTGTACCAGCTTGCACCCTTTGACTCGGTTCAGAGACGAGCTGTCCGAATAGTCGACGATCCCAGACTCACAGGCGGTATTGAACCCTTAAGTCTAAGGAGAGACTTCGCCTCCTTATGTGTGTTCTATCGTCTGTACAATGGGTTGTGCTCTGAAGAACTGTTCGACATGATGCCAACGTCCACTTTTCATCATCGCACCGCTCGCCACCGACTGGGCGCTCATCCTCACACCTTGCAACCTAAATGGTCGCGCACCGTGCGCTGCGGTTTCAGAGGAACTTCCTCCCGCGGACGGTCCGTCTGCGGAATGAGCTCCCTGCCGAGGTTTTCCCGTTGGACTATAGTATGGGGTTCTTCAAAAGAGGAGTGTACAAGTTTTTATTGGGTCGGCAACGCGCATGTGACACCCCTGGGGTTGCAGGCGCCGATTGGCTACGGTGACTGCTTTCCATTAGGCGGGCCGTATGCTTGTTTGCCACCGACATGGTATAAAAAAAGGGTCTTTCGTATGAACGAAATAATACGTTGGGGTTAAAGTAATAAAAAAATCTTTACTTCTTTGTCGTGTTAGCGACTGTTAATTGTGTTCATATACTAATTTAGAATTTTTTTGTATAGGTAATTTTAGGATTACGAACTTGTTTAGGGATTTGATTTGCTAGAGATTTGGACATTGTTGTGTAGGTAATTTCAACGAAGTAATGCGTTGAAGTTAAAATAAAGCTACTGTTAATTGTGTTCAATGCTCTAATGGATATCTGTTCTGGAGTGTTTACATGTGGGCAAGCGTATGTAGCACTTTCCAGGGTCACAAGTATGAACGGTATACATCTAGTAAATATCGATTTCAGTAGCATTAAAGCGCAGGAATCTGCAATATTAGAATATAATAGACTAAGACGCAAATACCGTCCAGACTTGTCAGAAATTGTTCCATCAAAGCCCCGGAAAAAAGCCCATAAAGACAGGGAGTGGGTGGACTATGAGAAAAATGGTAGCTGACGTACAAGAAGTAGTACCCGAAAAGAAAAAAAAGAAGAATACCTACAAAAAGAGATGAGATCCCATCAAAAACATTACATGTAAAAAGGTGCAAGTCTCGCAGCATAGCAGTTGTTACACCACAAAAAAGTTATGAGATCAATTGTTTAACCAAGTCAATAATTCTGTAGTTACTACAAGGGGGTATCCATAAAACTCGATTTCTACTAACTTGCCTAACTTGAAACTGCATGTAGAAATACTCATTTTATTATAGGTATCAATAAAGAGTAAGCCAAATTAGCTTGAGATTACCAAGCGAATTAAGTTTGATGATCCACCACTACCTATCCATGGGAACATTTGTCTAGCAGCTTTGTCATAAATTGTTACCTTATAACAATTACTTAATTAACAACATCTTATAGTAACTGTATTAAGATATCTGTATTTTTTTAATATGAAGAATGACTTGGCCATCGCACAGGGATGATTTGGGTTGAGTCGTGATCAAAAACTACTTTTCGTGACTCTGAAGCCTATCAACATTATGTAGGGTAGACTCTGATCAATATATTATCTTAAAACTACTTAAATCATTTATGTATATACTTACTCAAACCAAACGGTGTCAATAGGAAACCGCGTGAAATAACTGGCCTGTCCGCCCTTCCTACTATTCTTCATACTAATTTTGAATTTTGCACGCTTTTCTACTGACATAATTTGGTTGTCAGAGTATATATAATCATCCTATTATGTCTTTGTCAAACGGTGTATAGGATATCTGGTGACCATGTTATAACAAACGAAATTTTCTATTTCTTGAAAAACACTCTTTCTCTCACTCTCAGATTTAATTCCGTATTATGTCCATTATTTTGATTCACGACCTCAAAAACACTCGGTACATAGGTAAGTAATAAAATCAACTGCTTAAAAAAACCCTAATTTAGCAATGCCCTAAAGACATTCAGTAAGATGTGGTCGATGGCCAAGTCATTCTTTATATAAAAAAAATACAGATATCTTATATTAATACAGTTACTATAAGATGTTGTTAATTAAGTAATTGTTATAAGGTAACAATTTATGACAAAGCTGCTAGACAAATGTTCCCATGGATAGGTAGTGGTGGATCATCAAACTTAATTCGCTTGGTAATCTCAAGCTAATTTGGCTTACTCTTTATTGATACCTATAATAAAATGAGTATTTCTACATGCAGTTTCAAGTTAGGCAAGTTAGTAGAAATCGAGTTTTATGGATACCCCCTTGTAGTAACTACAGAATTATTGACTTGGTTAAACAATTGATCTCGTAACTTTTTTGTGGTGTAACAACTGCTATGCTGCGAGACTTGCACCTTTTTACATGTAATGTTTTTGATGGGTTTGATGTTTTTATAGCTGCTACTAACAGTAGTAGAAATAAAACAATTATTAAAGAAAACTCTATGACTGCTCTACTTTAGACCACCAGAACCTCAGTCCAGTTAGTAGTTAACGAAATCAAAGTCCAGTGAGATCGGCCAAAAGAGTCCCAATAAGAGCGTCTCAAAGTCCGGTAAAGAAGTAAAAATGATTGGTTAAACCAATCATTTAACTACGAGTGTGAAATGAACAACTGGAAAATCATTATTAAAGGCACACATTTTTTATTTATTTATTAGGATATAATACTAACTACATACAATTAGCTATTGTGCAAAAATACCCTTAAAACCATGTTCGATAAGTAAAATTTTTATCAATATCAAACAGAAAGTAAACAAAATAACTATAAAATTGTAAATTTTCGAACAAAAATTTTACTTTTCGTATTAAATGTCGGGCTTAGAAGTTATGTCCACACTAAGATAACGTACCGAAGTCCCGCGAAATGGCACTACCTAATCCGATCACTGTTCATTACGGTCGAGCGGAAACATCGGAGGGCTCGGATCGGGACGAGCTGAATACGGAGGACTTTCATCATTTGTGCCTGAGTGACTACGGACCGGTGAGTGTACCTATCACGATAGATGAATATACCTATCATATTGTGCTACAGATGGAGATAGATACAGGTTCAGCGGTATCGTGTATAAGTAGCAAAACTTATAAGAAACATTTGAGTCATTATCCGCTCGAAACGGGCGCATTAAAACTAAGGTTTTATGATGGGTCAAAAGTCGAGCCTCTGGGCGTTATTAAGCCAAGAGTAACTTATGATGGAAAAACTAAATACCTAGAATTGTTTGTTATTGAGGGAGGTACCACTCCTCTTCTAGGTAGAAATATTAAGATACCTGAGTTCAGCAATAGTAACAATATTAAAAGTGACAGTAATGTAAAAATATCTAATGAAATAAATAACTTGCTTTGCAGATATAAAGAATTGTTCAGCGGCGGGCTCGGACGGTACAATGGCGGGTTAGCGACGCTGCGCGTCCGCGAGGGGGCGCCACCGGTGTTCCACCGCGCGCGGCCGCTGGCGTACGCGCTGCGCGAGCGGGTGGACGCCGAGCTGGACGCCATGCTGCGGGACAATGTCATCGAGGCCGTGGACTGCTCCGACTGGGCCTCGCCGCTGGTGCCGGTAAATAAAGCTGACGGTTCCTTGAGAATATGTGCTGACTATAAATCGACATTAAACCCGGTTCTATTGATTGATCGATATCCCTTGCCTAAAATTGATGATTTAATGGTGAGTCTTAGCGGAGCGTGCTATTTTTCTAAAATTGACTTATCTCAAGCCTATAATCAAATTGAGCTTGACGATTCAAAAAAATATACAGTTATAAATACACATCGCGGTTTATATAGGTATAACCGTCTAGTCTACGGGTTATCGTCTAGTCCGGGTATTTTCCAACGCATAATGTGTAATTTGCTGAAGGGTATACCGAACGTGGAGATATTTTTGGACGACGTCATCATAGGCGGAAAAACTAAACAAGAACACTTAGCGGCTCTCGAAGCGGTGTTTAGTAGATTACATAATTCGGGTTTAAAATTAAAAAGCAGTAAATGCGTATTTTTAGTTGACGAAGTGCATTATCTCGGTTACATAATTAGTAAGGATGGCATAAAAACCGATCCGGTTAAGGTCGAGGCGATAGTTCGGGTACCTAGACCTAATAACGTAACGGAACTCCGGTCGTTTTTAGGTATTATTAATTTTTATGGTAAATTCATTAAAAACATGAGCGCAAAATTAGTTCCTCTCTATGAGCTTCTAAAAAAGGACAAACAATGGTTTTGGTCGGCAGATTGTGAGCGGTCTTTTAAAGACATAAAGAAAATATTAGCCAGTGCGGAGGTACTCGCGCATTATGACCCAATGAAACAGCTGTTTGTCACGTGCGACGCCAGCTCGCGCGGCGTGGCCGGAGTGCTGACGCAGCCGGGCCCGGACGGCCGCGAGCGGCCCGTCGCTTATGCTTCGCGCACTCGCCATGACGCCGAGCGGAACTATTCACAAATACATCGCGAGGCGCTAGCAATTATATTCTGTATGAATAAATTCCACCAATATTTGTACGGTCGGCATTTCACTTTACGTACGGACCATAAACCGTTAGTGTCGATCTTTGGCCCTAACACCGGCATACCGACTATGGTAGCGAGCCGTATGCAGCGGTGGGCGATCATTTTATCGGCCTACTCGTTCGATATCGAATATGTACGAACAGATGATAATGGCGCGGACGGGTTTTCGCGGTTACCTGTTACCGATAATAGTGAGTCTAGGTTATCGGTCCCCGAACAAACATACCTACACTTTGTTCAACAAGCACTTTTACTGGATTATAATGAAATAAAACGGGAGACCGCCCACGATCCGTTATTATCCAAAGTGTTAAGCTATATTAGGGACGGCTGGCCAGAGCCATGCGGAATTGCAAATTTACAACCCTACTATAATAGGAAAAAGGAGTTATACGAGGAGTTAGGTTGTGTCATGTGGGGCCCTAGACTAGTGATTCCAGAAAAGTGTAAGGATAAAGTATTAACCATGATACACGAGCCCCATATGGGCATCGTGAAATCTAAGGCGCTCGCTCGCAGTTATGTGTGGTGGGCGGGGATCGACTAGGCCGTGGAGCGCGTGTGCCGCGCGTGCGCGGTGTGCGCGGCGCACGCGGACGCGCCGCCCCGCCACACGCCACGCATGTGGAACTGGCCTCACCGACCTTGGTCGCGCATACATTTGGACTATATGGGCCCGATCGGGGGCAAAACGTATTTAGTCGTGGTGGATGCGATGTCCAAGTGGATGGAAGTTTTTAATGTCAGTAATGTTACCGCGGGAGGGTTGATTGATAGACTATGCGAATTATTCAGTAGGTGGGGTTTACCTAAACAAATGGTCAGCGATAATGGGAAACAATTTACTTCGAAGGAACTCGAAGACTTTACAAAATATTGCGGTATTGAACATATATTTACAGCCCCGTACCACCCAGCCTCTAATGGGTTAGCTGAAAATTCTGTAAGAACCTTGAAACGAGTAATCCGTAAGGCTTTGCAAGAAAATAAGGATGTGGAGCGCGCTTTATCGGCTTTTCTTTTATATTACCGGAACGTCGAACACTCCACCACAGGCGAATCCCCGGCTTCGCTTCTGCTAGGTAGACGGTTGCGCACGCGCTTGGACATACTTAAACCTGACAGGGAGGGCCAGGTGCGGCGTGCACAGCAGCGCCAGCAGGAGGCGGCGGGAGGAGTGAGTAGAAGTGTCGGTATAGAGGACGAGGTTTGGTATAGGAAATACTTGAAGGGGGAAAAATGGTTCCCAGGTCGGATAGTTGAAGTGCTAGGACCTAACAATTATAAGGTATTAGGTGACGATGGTGACACCGTACACAGGCATATCGATCAATTAAAGAAACGGTCAGTTAACGGTCGGTTATCTCTCGCAACTACCACTTCGGCATTAGAACAATCTGGCACAGATTCTCAGGGACATCGTTCAGTGTCGGCCGATGAGCCGATACCGGCGCCGGCGCCGGTGACGCCGGTGAGGGCCCCGGCGGAGACGTCGACGGCCCCGGCGGACGAGTCGCGCAGCAGCGGCACAGCGCGGGCCGCCGGCTCCGACAGCGCCTCTCCGGCTTCACCGGAGTGGCAGTTTGCTTCTCCTCACGCTTCCACACCTGTCCGAGCCCGCCCCATTCGTCAATGTAGATTACATAAACCTAATTATAAGTTATAGATTGTAATTGTTCTTTAACCCTTTAACTGCCGCTAATATTGTTATACCTACTCCATATTTAGCTATAGTTTGGTTGAATCAAAGGTTGGCTGTTAAAGGTTTATTTTAATATTAGTGCATAAATTTAGTGTAGAGAGATGTAATGTAGGTAGTCATGATTATTGATAAATCAGCTATGTGGGTACTCTCGCAGTTCGCAAATAAATGGCGTAAGAACAAGCGTGTCGTTTTATTTAAAGTTGGGAAGGGAGTGAGACAGGGATGCATACTCTCTCCAATCCTATTCAATATCTATGGCGAACACATAATGAGACGTGCCTTTCAGGATTGGCAGGGAGGTGTCACCATTGGTGGGACCAAAATCACCAATCTCCGGTATGCGGGTGATACCACCCTCTTTGCTGCAAATGAACCGGAAATGGTTGACCTTCTAAACAGAGTGGAGCAGATCAGCGCAGAGCTTGGTTTGGCAATTAACAAAGCGAAGACCAAAATCATGTTAATAGATCGCTCGGGGAAGTTAGAACTCGAGGGTACCTACCCTGGATCTTGAAATGGTGGATAATTTTGTGTACTTGGGGTCTACCATCACAAACAACGGCTCCTGTGAACAAGATGTGCCAAGGCGAATAGGAATGGCTAAGAGCGCGATGACACAGCTGCAGAAGATCTGGAATGCCAGAAGCGTCTCGAACCACACGAAGCGAAGACTCGTGAATGCCCTGGTTTTCTCCATCTTTTTGTATGGCGCCGAGACCTGGACGCTAAAGAAAGCTGACCGCATCCGAATAGATGCATTTGAAATGTGGTGTTGGAGGAAGATGCTCCGGATACCTTGGACAGCTCGTCGGACCAACGCCTCCATTTTAACCGAACTCGGCATCAAGACTCGGCTGAGCACAATATGTCTTCGTCGCATCTTCGAGTACTTTGGCCATATTGCCAGGAAACCGGGTGATAACTTGGAGAAGCTCCTCGTCACTGGCAAGATCGAAGGAAAAAGGCCTAGGGGACGAAGTCCAATGCGATGGTCCGACCAAATATCCACCAACCTTGACTCGAAAGTTCACGAGGCTCTACACACTGCAATCGACCGAGACAGATGGCGTAACATCGTCAAAACAAAAATTATGAGAAGAAGTCATGACCCTCAGTGATGAGGAATACGACGCAAGGAGGAGGTGTCGTTACAAAGCTGACATCGAAGTTAACATTTTTGTGAGAGGTACCTAAGCTAATTGGGTGTCCCTAGAAGTGAAAATGCCCAAATACACGACATTCTCGTGGACACCTCAATTAAATAATGGAAATAAATAATATAACAATGACTATGATTTAACAGGCGCAAATTATTTTTTTCAATTTGAACTCTAATACGTTATCAACACCAGTTTAAGATCATAACTGCGAAAATAACGAAAAAGCAAAACTTATTATTCACAAAATTTTATAAGAATGAAACCTCCTTACATATTTCTAACTAGTCTTACCTATTCGTCTCTACTAATACTCGACGCAGAATCCTCTTCACTATCGCTCGACCACTCCCCCTCACTATACTCCCTATCTTCTTTCTTCTTTTTCTTTCTATGCTCTTTCTCCTCTCCAGATCCCTCCTTCTTTTTCTTACTCTCTTTTTCCTCATCACTAGAACATTCCTTTTCAATTTTCTTCTTCCTTCTATATCTTCTTTCGTCTTCACTTGACGATTGTTCTTTTTCTCTTCTGTATCGTTCTTCATCGTCTGAGGAGGATGGTTGCCGCTGTGGTGGTATTTCTTCAAGTTCTTGGCAGATTTCTTTAGTGGGGGAAGTGGTGCGAAGAACTTTGAGGGTGTTTGTCAAGTCGATGTTGGGAGGAAGCTCGTGGATTTCCTCTTCTTCTACTTCTCGCTTTTTCTTCTTCTTGTTCTTGGCTTTCTTGTCCTTTTTACGCTTTTTCTTCTTGGAACTGAAATAAAGAATTGAGTTTACTGGACAATTTGGCTAACTTGACCATGCATTCAATGTAAATTACAGATGCAATTTTGTACACATACAGTCAGTCAAAAATGTGGTCTACATCTTTTCGAGTTCATTGCCAATGAATAGAGCCGAAATTCGAAGATCTACTTTTAGGCTGACAGTACTTTTCATCTTTTTTTCTACTCCCGTACTTTTATTTGTCATTTACATGGTCGTGAACACACCATTAAGCCCCTACCTTACAGATGTCCAGATAAGTCTATATTGTCTATTCCCTATAAACGCATTCGGGTTTACACGCAGTGCGTTTTTTACATTTTAAGACACCTCGTGTATACAAGACTTAATGAAATACATGGCTGCCAACCTAATAAAAAAACCTGATGAACAGTAAACCATAGAGGAGCTTTCTTTTTTAATTTTGACGTCTCCCGCCCTACCTTGACAACCTTGATGATTAATAAAATTGTGTTTGACTAAAAATATTTCTAAAATTTACAATTTTATTTAAAAATAAATGTGTGGTCGTAGAAAAAGTATTGTATGCAATATTGTTTAACTGAGTCAAAAAATGCTCGTGGCGTCTTTAATAACAATTTTCGGCTACGCCTCAAATTGTTACCTACGCCACGCCACTCACCTTTTTTGACCTCTCTTAAACAAGCTGCATAAAATACTATTATATAAGGTCCTAATTTATTAGATGCAATTTTTTTGTTAGGAAAATGAAATCAAAAAAATTACATGAAAAGATTTCTTAATTTATATTTAAAGTTAATTATTTTAATGTAAAGTATCATGTGTTAAAATATCTGCAACTAATAAATTAGGACCTTATATATGTATAGATACTATAGAGAGCTGTTTGTTAATCCTCATAACAAATTCTTGGATTCAATTGTTTTGTTTAAGAGTATTTTAGTTGTAAGTAGTTTTTGAAACTGATGCCTTTAGCAGGTACAGACATTTAATGATTAAATCTTACCTTTCCACGTCTGATTCGTCGTTTTCCTCTGACGATCTGAAACAACGTCGAAAGTGATGCATATAATTAGTATAATATTGATAATACACACCTTTATATAAGAATTTAAGAAGGCCTATGTCGAGCAGTGCACGTTATTCGGCTAATGATGATATAAAATAACATTGTCACCATCATCTTCATTCAAAACCATGTAAACGAATATAGTGTGTTCTAAGTTACAAGCAGAGATCGGACAAATGTGCGTCATTGTTCGCAATAATATGGATATGACTCCAAATTTGATTGAATAATTAATCATTTAATAATTTTCAAAAAATTACTTATTTAACACCGGTAACTAGGAAAACCTTTGTAAATAGTCATCTTAAAGCTTCAAAATCAAATTTCATTAAATTATTCGTTTCATTATTCATTTAATCAACTTTGAGTTCATGTCCATATTATTGCGAACAATGACGCACATTTATACGATCTCTGGTTACAAGTCAATAACCATATTTACAAGGGTTCAAATAAATACAGAAATACCGTAAAACTACCCAACTGTAGTCCAAAAGCTCCCAACTATGGTCCAAAACTATGTCAAATATCTTCGATTTAGTGTAATTATTATATGATTGACGCAGTTGTTACACAAAGTCTCCTCATTAATGAATAAAAAACTGAGATAAAACTAAAGTAAAAGCTTTTCATTCATGCTTAATTACGAGGTGAACTTGTGGACCATAGTTGTAGTACTCGAGTATATTTGTATGGTTTTACTTTACGGTAACTAAATAATAAATAGTAAAGTTACACTTCAATAATCACTACTTAGTACAAAACTAAGTCGCTTCCTGCAATTTATAAGCATACATACGGACTAGTGATGGGTCGTTACCAGTAAGTTACCAAAAGTTGGGAATATTTCCGGTAATGCTACCAGTAAGTTACCGCTGAAAGGTAATATAGGGAAATATTGGAAACATATATGCACAAGCATATTTTTTCGTGTCAAATACTCTCCTATAATATAACGAGACACTTTACATTCATCTAAAATATGCAGCATTATTGATTTAGTAAATTCCCAATGTTACCAGTAAGATACCCAATAATACTGAGTATCTTTCCAAAGTTACTGGAAACATAACTTCCTTTTGTGAAATAATAACGCGGTTGTGCAAATTAAAACCAGATTTATTAGGTAAGCTAATCATGCTTCACAAAAAGTCACAACACACAAATGTCAACTTATACCTGTTATACAACTGAACAGTGATAATACTTATGAAAACAAACAAAATTTATTTATAAAAAAAAATGACAACCTCTCTGCCTCGCATTACAAGCTTACATGAAAAGCATGAGTAGAAAACTAGAAATACATACTAAAAAATCTCCAAGTCCTCAATATCTGAAAAATCATCTTCAGAGTCAGTATCAGAACTGACAGAAGATTCACAAGAATGTACAGGAGGAATATCTGCATTGACAGAACTCCGATGTACGGGATTTTGCGGCTCTGGTTGGTGAGATAACTTCCAGTTGTTGTTATAACTTATTATCAGTACGAGTATAAAGACTGTCCACGTAAAAAAGTGGTCGACATAAAATTCTTTAAAAAAATAAAATAAAATAAAAATGAAATCTGTCACTGTGATAGTTAGAAAGCGGGATATATAAGGTTTATTTTGAGACTACTTCCGATTTTAAAAATAATAACTATAATAAAATGGCCTCTAGCCAACTGGACAAGTGCAAAAGTATTTTGTACACTTACAATGAAAATCCTGATATGTCACAAGCTAAGCTAGCTAAATTATTATCTGTTCCTAAATCTACAGTCCAAAAGGTATTGGCTAATTATCGCTCGAGGTTGACGGTCGAAAGGAAGAAAGGTTCGCGTAGAAAACGGTTCCATGGAGAAAAATAAGGCAAGGAAAGTCATTGAGCACTTTAAGAAGAACCCAACACTGTCCATTAGAGACGTCGCCAGGAAATGTAAGTTATCGAAGTCGTACGTCCAGAAGATCAAACAAAAAGCAGGTTTACACTCATATAAAGCGTCTAGCGTTACAAATCGCGATGTTACTAAACAAAAAATATGTAAAACTCGAGCCCGAAAGTTGTATACAAATTATTTAACGAAATTTGATTGCATTTTGATGGACGATGAGACCTACGTCAAGGCAGATTTCAAGCAGTTGCCAGGGTTACAATTTTATGTCGCAAATAAACGAGGAGGTATTGATGATAAATTTAAGCAAAAAAATAGACAAGCTTGCAAAAAAAAATTTTGTGTGACAAGCCATATGTACATGTGATAAAAAAAGCAAATCTTTCGTTACAACTGGCACGGTTAACAAAGTCGTTTACATGAAGGAGTGTTTAAAAAAACGTGTATTGCCGTTCAGAAGAAGCCACGCTCAGACAGTCATATTTTGGCCTAATAAAGTCACTTCTCATTACGCGAAATCGGCTTTGACATGGTATGACGAAAATAATATCTCTGTTGTACCGAAATCTGCAAATCCTCCAAACTGCCCAGAACTCCGGCCTGTAGTGAAATTCTGGGCAATAATGAAAAGAAAGCTAAAAAGAAGTCAGAAAATTGCTACTGATGTACAACAATTCAAAAAATATTGGGATACAACATGTAAAACGATCACCGAAACCGATGTACAAAGATTGATGGAAGGAGTAAGAAGAAAAGTCAGGGCATTTTATTAGTCTTAATGTGTTGCACAAGTCTTGTATTATATTTTAAAGAACACGAATTATACTATTATATAAATATTAAATTAATTCGTTTTTGTTATTTTTTTCATCTTATTTGTCATTATAACGTCGACCACTTTTTTACGTGGACAGTCTTTATTTAATGTTGTTTTTAATGTGTTTATTTAAATGACTAAAAATTAATGCCCACTCAAGAGAATACTTAACAAAAGGCGCGGTACGATATTTATATACAGGATGGAAATAGATTTTGGGTCAGTGAGGGCAGCTACCCGATTCCGTGTAGCTAGGCGAAAATGGTCTCAAAAGACTATCCCTCGATTTTAGGTTGATGAAAATTGGCGTTATCAGATTTACAAAAAAAACATACAGGTTGGGTAAAATGGTTATTTTAAACAAACTTTATTTATGCCAATCGATCCTGTTTCTGTTCAGGATCATAAGCTTG
Organism: Thaumatotibia leucotreta; assembly: GCA_025490895.1. Lineage (NCBI taxonomy): Eukaryota > Metazoa > Arthropoda > Insecta > Lepidoptera > Tortricidae > Thaumatotibia > Thaumatotibia leucotreta. The sequence goes on from JALPQI010004616.1 coordinate 42,041, forward strand.
TATGGGACCAAAAAAAAATCCGACTAGAAAAGCCGAGGGATAGTCTCTTAAGACCATTTTCGCCTAGCTGCACGGAATCTGGTAGCTGCCCTCACTGACCCAAAATCTATTTCCACCCTGTATTAATAATAATAAAATGCTTTATTGTGCACTACAAGGAAAACTTAAAAAGAAACGCACATAGAACATTAAAGTTAAATAGGTGACAACAGGCGGACTTATCGCTGAAGACCGATCTCTTCCAGACAACCTTAAGATAGCGGACTATGGTGAAAGTATATGACTATAGGGCAGTGCAAAATTAAGCGTGTATTAGTGTTATTTTAACAATATTGGGAAATTTGCACAAAAAATAAGCAAGTTTACCTAAAACCCGCACATGACTGCTTGCCCTAGTAGCGTGAAGAACCTTATTGATGTAAAAAAAATATAAAAAATGAATTTCATTTTACATAAATCATAAGTTTTCAATCCTACCGCGTTTTTGGGAAGTTACTGGTAATATTGGTAACTTACTGGTAATGTTCCCAAATGGAAACTTACCGGTAGCGGGAATATTACTACGACCCACACCAGACTAATACGGACAAACATATGTGTGCTAATAAATTTAAAAAAAAATTATGCATATATAATAGTTTTCTTACCTGTATTTCCTGCGTTTTTTCCGATGACCTTTTTCTTCGTCCTCGTGATCTACAAATACAAAGAAAAAATCAGTGTTTATAATTTTAAAGTCTTTATAATTTTAAATTGATTTATAAAAAGAATGATGACCTTTTGAGTATGTCTAGTGATGTGGTATATAAAAATACGGTATTTATTTAATAAAAACTTGTTCAACATCATGCACTAATTAGGTACGTGTAAGATTTTCTATTTCGTAGGTTGTTCAAATTAGCCGATGTTCCATATAAAGAACTTTTTTTTTCAGTAAAAACGAAAGAAATACTTCGTTTTCCTAATGAGAACAGGATATGGAACATGCCCTTGAACGGAGAATAGCCATTAATCTCGTAAGGCCCATTCTACTTTTAGAGCGAGTGAAATAATAACCCATTGTCCTAAAAAAAGGACATTTTATTTTTAATTTTGGGCCCTACAAAATAAAATTCATATTTCTCTGAAAATATGATGTTACGAGCCGTTATGAGTAAATTTTGTTGTCCTAAAAATAGGACGCTGGGCCTTACGAGGTTAAAATGTCACCTTGTAATACTGTATAACAAATTCAGTACCGTATTTAGAGCGGTGTCGTTTCTTCTCACGGCGGCGTCTCTTTTCTTCCTCTTCTGCTTTTTTCTTACGAATTGATTCTAGGGTGTCAACCTGCAAACGAATAGGTACACGTTTCATTTAGAGTATAGTCATCCAATAGGCCACACAAGATCTATGCAACAACTCTAGCATTCAAATATAAATTTAAATGTAAAACATTTTGCATTTGCGTGATCTTACTGATCTTAGAATATAAAAATATTAACATCACTCTAATTTTAGTGTATTTTAATTAATTGTTAACAGGCCGCATTGTTACAGGCAACCTCTTTTTGATTTACAAGATACAGGCTTAGCCTAGTGTGGAAGTCATTGTGAAATTATGAATCAACTTTAAAACTTGTTTTTCAATAAATTATTTTTACTTTTTTACTTTATGTGAACGTGACATTGTACTGGCGCACGGTAACAGGTAGAAAAGGCATGGCCTGGTGATTTATGGCCCGGCTGACACGATGCATTTGACTGCACAAGAGTGTAGATATCCTCGTCTTGCCAATCAGTTCTGTCAATAATCAGTTTGAGCTATTGTAATTTAATTTATAAATAAAGTCGCTTTTCCTTTGTTTTACATAAAACATTAGAATTTCGAGTATAGTCTCAAACTATAAGGTGTGAAATCGAATTGGAGATCAAAAATGTAAACAAATGGGATACCACCACAAAAAAATAATCACGAGAGGGGGGTAATCTAAAATCATTGAAATACTTATAAAAAATGCGTATTTACCGTCACTGACGGTACGTAGGATTTTTAAATATTTTTCAAATTTTTAAAACAAAACATTAAGCGAAATATATAATTTTTTTAATGATATATTTCGCTATTTTTAATAAAATGTAAGGTGTTTAATTTATACTACTGGCAATGATAAGAAATCGTCAACATTTGGTTTACAGTTATAACAATAACTAGTTTATTCGTAATTTAATACGGTAACTACACTAAGAACCATTTAAGAGGGTTCGCATTTATAACTATGTACTTCAAAAATCAAAACGAGAGGGTGCACCAAATGACTGTTTTATGAATTCATAAAAACTCCTAAAATTTTGCATTACAAAGTACATTAATACAGATTTTAGTATTTTTACCTACACTTGACTTTCGCGTATCAACATCTACACATAAAACATTGTCTTAGGTTTAGTACCTGTAAGGATAGTTGTACGTGTAGATATAAATAAAATAAAATAAAAAACCAATATCAAAATGCGACGTTAATTTACAAAGGTGTTAAAAACTACATTCGATATAAAACGTTTTATACCCCTGGAATGTCACTTTAACATTGATTTTGTAATGTCATGTCATTGTTATAGATTGTTTACATTTTTGATCTCGAATTCCATTTCAGAGCTTAGTTGCCGATTTCTAAGAATGTTTGACAATTTAGAAATGAGCCTTATGTATATGACGTTAAGATTCGGAAAAATGGTGAGGTTTACCCTCATATGAATAAGGATCCTATAACTGTCAAAATATCATTCTTAGAAATCTGCAACTATAAATAGGCTTTTCATTCATATTTGATAAAAATCTAATGTCCTTTAGGAATCACAATGGGCAGGGCGAGGATAGACGCGGCGCAGGAACTCGGCCGCTCGCGCTGCTGACTCCTGCACTGCAGACACTAGAGACACATGTAGTGTAGAGGGACGCACCATGGCGCTGGCGAGGGAGGAGGCCGGCATGGCGGCGGCGGGGTCGATGCCGACGCGGCGCAGGAACTCGGCCGCTCGCGCTGCTGACTCCTGCACTGCAGACACTAGAGACACATGTAGTGTAGAGGGACGCACCATGGCGCTGGCGAGGGAGGCCGGCATGGCGGCGGCGGGGTCGATGCCGACGCGGCGCAGGAACTCGGCCGCTCGCGCTGCTGACTCCTGCACTGCAGACACTAGAGACACATGTAGTGTAGAGGGACGCACCATGGCGCTGGCGAGGGAGGAGGCCGGCATGGCGGCGGCGGGGTCGATGCCGACGCGGCGCAGGAACTCGGCCGCTCGCGCTGCTGACTCCTGCACTGCAGACACTAGAGACACATGTAGTGTAGAGGGACGCACCATGGCGCTGGCGAGGGAGGAGGCCGGCATGGCGGCGGCGGGGTCGATGCCGACGCGGCGCAGGAACTCGGCCGCTCGCGCTGCTGACTCCTGCACTGCAGACACTAGAGACACATGTAGTGTAGAGGGACGCACCATGGCGCTGGCGAGAGAGGAGGCCGGCATGGCGGCGGCGGGGTCGATGCCGACGCGGCGCAGGAACTCGGCCGCTCGCGCTGCTGACTCCTGCACTGCAGACACTAGAGACACATGTAGTGTAGAGGGACGCACCATGGCGCTGGCGAGAGAGGAGGCCGGCATGGCGGCGGCGGGGTCGATGCCGACGCGGCGCAGGAACTCGGCCGCTCGCGCTGCTGACTCCTGCACTGCAGACACTAGAGACACATGTAGTGTAGAGGGACGCACCATGGCGCTGGCGAGAGAGGAGGCCGGCATGGCGGCGGCGGGGTCGATGCCGACGCGGCGCAGGAACTCGGCCGCTCGCGCTCGACGGGACCGCTGCTTTTCGCGCTCTGCTGATGATTCCACTTCCACTGAAAATGTTAACACTTGAGATAGGGTTCCACTTTGTTTTACTTAACCCGGCGGGAGTGTGGCAGGGTATCTCATACCCTGCGTTTGACTTATGTCAATAAATTTAGAGTTTATTTTTGTTTAACTTTTTTTCACCACACTCTCGCCGGGTTAAAAGCCCGAGTAGAAGTTCGAGCGTGTAACGACTCGGCCACGCAGACGCGCGAATAGGGATGATGACTGGCAAGTCAAATTAGCATCTTTTTTCGAACTGTCAAAACGATCACCACTATGGAATATTATATGAAATACTCAAAAGTGACGTCACGTTTGAATACTGCCAAATGTCCTACTCTTTTAAGTTCTTTTCAATTTGTTAAATAGAAGTTCTGTACAAAAATTACTGCAATCGACATCTTAGTAATAATTTCTTCGTGTATTATGTTGTGCATAACGTTAAATAATTTATTGTAACTACAGTCATCATCCCTATTGCGGCGCGGCAAGCGTTTTTGTTAAACCCCAACTAACAACCGCGCGTTGCGTTTGCCGACCGCGCAATGAACAGATAAAACGCTTGCCGCAAACGCCAAAATATGATCACATGATTTTTGAACGAGCCCAAAGATTAGCGAACGTTTTAGTCTAGAAAGAACCATGCCATGGTCCTACCTGGGTCGCGTTTTATAAAGTTACAATTTACAATTTCGCTGTTTGCCTCTCTTTCTAGCCAATTAGTGCGTGCGTTAGAGAGGCAAACAGCGAAATTGTAAATTGTAACTTTATAAAACGCGACCCTGTAGGAGTTTTTTCTCAAAGTTGCAATGAAATATATTGATTTAAACTTTCACGATTATCACTAATATTTTAAATACAAACGGGTCTTAATCGCGTAAACTTACGTTTAATTATATCCAGACAACACTAAAGACAATGCAATTGCAATGAAATGTTGGCATTACGTACGTCAAAGTAAACCAGAAAGTACCATCTCGCTGGTTCGATAATTGAACTTGATATGTAAAGGCAATTCATAACTCATAACTACTTAGCAGTCCTAGGACTACAAAGTACCGACAGGAACCTGCTTTAAAAAGTAGAATACCGGAAGTAACTTGTACAGTGACAGAACATCTTGGCATTTCACTGTGAAAAAAAGAACTAATGTCAATGTCAACGGGCATTAGATTACATCAAATAGTTTTTAAAAAATTTGACGTGTATGTTGTTTTTATATTTTTATTTTGTAGTTTCATTCTTTCTTGGACTTATTTGTTTGTGTATTGTGAAAATGACTTCCGATTTTTATTTTATTGAAAGTTTGAGAAAAGCACTATACAAATCTCGGCGAGAAACGAGGTTCCAGGCCGCGTATCTCTATCTGGCCTCATTTCCTACGGCCAGATAAATCTACTTGGCCTGTAATCCTTCGTTTCCCGTCCTCTATAGTAATGTACTATAACATCGAAATTTTTTTAGATTAAAAAAACAAAAATTAGAACAGAGTTGCATTTGTTTTGCGTCGTGAATAACAAAAGCAAAGATAACCGATATTATAATTTGTAATAGTTGTACTTCTATGAAATATGTAACATGAAACTCATGAATTATAATATTTGTCACATTAGTTTGTATTCGTACGCAACTTACCTTTAGGATCCGGATAATCCCCCGTCAAATCTATCAAATCCTCATCATTATCTTCCAAAGATATTATTTCATCAACTTCATTCTTTTTCACACTCTCTTTTTCTCTTTTCCTCTCCTTTTCAACGCTCTTGTCTCTTTTTCTTTCCCTATTTTCTGATTTAGTTTTGCTGTGCTTCCTCTTATCTCTTCTCAGGGGGCTCTTTTCTTTTTCTCTTTCCCTTGGTTTTTCAATCTTCTTCTCTGGAGTTAAGGATTTCTCTTTTTGTAGTTCTGGTATTTCTGGTTTAGGAATTATCTGAAATATCGGTAATAGTATTAGATTTATTTATGTAGATCTGCAACTGAACACAGCGTGAACGCAAAATGTGTGTAATGTCATTACCTTGCCCGAGTTCAAAGCTCTAAAATTATGACTAATTACCCTCTCAGGTTGTATAGAAACTGTCTGCGTAATCTATTTCCTGTCAACAGACTTGACAGGTTCAGCCTTGACTGTCACTAGTTGTTTTTCCATCTTTTCCAGAACCGCTTGTTGTATCTATGGTCGCCTGGGTGACTTGGGTCTCTATATAGGTGACTCGGGTCTCGGGTATTATATTACCTCGCCCGAGTTAAAAGCTCTAAAATTATATTGACTATTTTACTTACCCTCTCAGGTTGTATAGAAACTGTCTGCGTATTCTCTTTCCTGTCAACAGACTTGACAGGTTCAGACTTGACCGGTTCAGCCTTGACTGTCACTTGTTGTTTCTCCATCTTTTCCACAACCGCTTGTGGTATCTATGCTGCCTGGTAACTCGGATTTCTAAGTCTTATTACCATGCCCAAGTTAATAGCTCTAAAATTATATTGACTACTTTACTTACCCTCTCAGGTTGTATAGAAACTGTCTGCGTGCTCTCTCTCCTGTCAATAGACTTGACAGGTTCAGACTTGACAGGTTCAGCCTTGACTGTCACTTGTTGTATCTACATCTTTTCCACAACCGCTTGTGGTATCTATGGCTGCCTGGGTGATTCGGGTTTCTATGCTTTATTACCTCACCCAAGTTAAAAGCTCTAAAATTATATTGAATACTTACCCTCTCAGGTTGCATAGAAACTGTCTGCGTTTTCTCTCAACAGACTTGACAGGTTCAGCCCTGACTGTCACTTGTGCCTTCATCTTTTAAACCACTGCTTGCGGTATCTATGCTGCCTGGTAACTCAGGTTTCTAAGTTTTATTACCTCGCCCGAGTTAAAAGCTCTAAAATTATATTGACTACTTTACTTACCCTCTCTGGTTGTATAGAAACTGTCTGTGTGCTCTCTTTCCTGTCAACAGACTTGACAGGTTCAGACTTGACAGGTTCAGCCTTGACTGTCACTTGTTGTATCTACATCTTTTCCACAACCGCTTGTGGTATCTATGGCTGCCTGGGTGATTCGGGTTTCTATGCTTTATTACCTCACCCAAGTTAAAAGCTCTAAAATTATATTGAATACTTACCCTCTCAGGTTGCATAGAAACTGTCTGTTTTTTCTCTCAACAGATTTGACAGGTTCAGCCCTGACTGTCACTTGTGCCCTCATCTTTTAAACCACTGCTTGCGGTATCTATGCTGCCTGGTAACTCAGGTTTCTAAGTTTTATTACCTCGCCCGAGTTAAAAGCTCTAAAATTATGACTACATACCCTCTCCGGTTGTATAGAAACTGCCTGTGTGCTCTCTCTCCTGTCACAGACTTGACAGGTTCAGACTTGACCGGTTCAGCCTTGACTGTCACTTGTTGTGCTTCCATCTTATAAACCACTGCTTGTGGTATCTATGCTGCCTGGTAACTCGGGTTTCTAAGTCTTTTACCACGCCCGAGTTAAAAGCTCTAAAATTATATTGACTACTTCACTTACCTTCTCCGGTTGTATAGAAACTGTCTGCATGCTCTCTCTCCTGTCAACAGACTTGACAGGTTCAGACTTGACAGGTTAAGCCTTGACTGTCACTTGTTGTTTCTCTATCTTTTACACAACCGCTTGTGGTATCTATGGCTGCCTGGGTGACTCGGGTTTCTGTTTTATTACCTCGCCCGAGTCAAAGCTCTAAAATTATATTGACTACTTTACTTACCCTCTCAGGTTGTATAGAAACTGTCTGCATGCTCTCTCTCCTGTCAACAGACTTGACAGGTTCAGACTTGATCGGTTCAGCCTTGACTGTCATTTGTTGTGCTTCCATCTTATAAACCACTGCTTGCGGTATCTATGGCTGCCTGGGTGACTCGGGTTTCTAAGTCTTATTACCACGCCCAAGTTAAAAGCTCTAAAATTATATTGACTACTTTACTTACCCTCTCTGGTTGTATAGAAACTGTCTGTGTGCTCTCTTTCTTGTCAACAGACTTGACAGGTTCAGCCTTAACAGGTTCAGCCTTGACTGTCACTTGTTGTGCTTCCATCTTATAAACCACTGCTTGCGGTATCTGCGGTTGTTTGGGTGACTCCGGTTTGTCAGTCTTTTCGGTTTCGTCTTCTGAACTGGACTCGTAGGGTAAAGCTGGTTTGGGGAGGATCGGGTCTGGTTCCTTTAGTTTCTTTATTGAGAATGATACTGGTGCTGGAATTAAGAAAAAGGTTAAGTTCAGTCCGCTAGACTGGTTTCAGATAGCTTGCTATTCAAGGCTTTTAATTGGTGGGAAGGTACTTGTTGTTCTAAAGGGCAACAAACTCAACATTTTTGTCAAGCTTTAATACACCGTGTTTTCTTTTAATTCCGTTAAATTTAACAGGCTGCTTGGTACGTTATTTGGAGCTACCTGGTATATAGCTTTTAGTCGAAATCGAAAAAAATTTTTTCGTTTTCATACATAATAAATGAAATGGTAAGTGTGAGAAAACCTAACAATAACAAAAAGGTTAATTTCAGGTGACTGACGGCACATGTCAAAATAAGTAGCATTAGAATGTAATAAAGGTTGCAATACACTTGTTCAGTCATTTAACTTATTTTTTTTATAACTCAATAACAGTAAGAGTTAAGATACTAGTTTCTTATAGAAATTGATTAGTTTTGACCTAAATAAGCTTCCCTTTAATTTAACGGAAATTCAAAAAAACACGGTGTATAATGAGTTTGGTCGCTTTCTGCTTTGACAAAAAAACCAAGTTGAAGACGTACTAATATGTAATACATTTCCTGACTACGGAATATTTTATACGATTGGATACCACAATGTATAACATATACAATGTCATGTACAATTCTCGCTGAGTTGCAGACTGTGTACGATTAAACTGAGCTGCTATGTATTACTGTATGACAATTTATTCTGCGTCTTTAATTTGTTACTATACCTGTGGTTCGCTTAGGCTCCTCTTTGCCCGCCCCGTTCGTGCCGCCTCGCTTCTGCTGCATCAGCTTCTTGTAGTACCCATGGTAAATGTGGTCCGGCTCCAGAAATGTAAACCTGTGGAAATTATCAAACGTTTTGATCTTAGAACTTCTTTACAACAAATAGGAGGTGTACACTCGACCAATTGGAACCCTAGGCCACTCTAGAACCATGTCAAAATGAAAAGCCGTTTGAACTGTCTTACAATCTGATTGATAATGTTACTTTGACATGGTTCCTGAGTGGCCTAGGGTTCCAATTGGTTGACTGTACATAAATAAGAAACTTGGTCTTTTACCAAGTGAGTTACAGTAAAAATACATAACTTTCGCTGCCAATGAGTTGATGATCTGTTTTGTGATTCTGCAACATAGACTGATCACTAGCGAGACACCTCATTTTTTACTACTCACTTTGCTTAGACTTTCAAGAGTATCACACCACTAAAACCACCTCAAAGTTTATGTCACTCACTTCAATTTATCATATGCTTCTTAATATAATAAGTATTTAATTGACTTATACTACAAATTTTAGAATCATAACTAACGTGAGACTCAAACATATTTAAATATTTATCAAATGGGTTACTCACGTAATTTAAGTCGATAATTGCTCGACATGTTTCAACCCTTTTAGAGGATCCTCATCATGGAGTATCCGCGACCAAAGCCCGACATGTACTGCGGGCTTGCGCTCTGCTAGATGATGATGATGAGGATAATTATTATCGACTTAAATTACGTGAGTAACCCGTTTGATAAATATTTAAATCTGTGGAAATTACGAAACGTTTTGATCTTAGAACTTCTTTACAACAAATAGGAGGTATACATAGATAAGAAATTTGCTCTTTTAACGCGTGAGTTACTGTAAAAATACATAATTTCCGCTGCCAATGAGTTGATGATCAGTTTTGTGATTCTGCAACATGGACTGATCACTAGCGAGACACCTTATTTTTTACCACTCATTTTGTTTAGACTGTCAAGAGTATCACACCACTAAAACCACCTCAAAGTTTATGTCACTCACTTCAATTCATCATACGCTTCTTAATATAATAATAGTGAATAAGTATTTTATTGACTTATACTACAAATGTTTAAGGGTACGGCTCCACTGACGCGGAGAGGAGCGGAGATGTGCAAAATTGACCAATTACATTCTTCAAATTCAAAATTCAAAACACTGTGATGTGGTCTCATTGGCCGAGCTCCCACAGCTCCGCTCCGCTCCGCGTCAGTGGAGCCGCGCCCTAAGTTTGCTAGCGATAACGCTAGTAGGTACTTCAAAATGAGGTATGTACCACCTCAATTTTTAGTACCTCTCACTCAAAAAAATTGATGTCTTACCCAACACCCGATGACGGAAAATCGTATTCTGTCAATATAATGACGGAAAAACTGAAATAAACTGACCTGGGATCATTTTTAGCGCGCACAATTTCAGCAAACTCGTCGCCATTTCGTGCAACGTAGGCCGCCATCTTGTCGATCACCACTTGCACGTCCTCCGGCGGCGTTATCACTAGCGGCTTGTCTTTGCTATCCGATGATGAAGAATCGTAATCTGAAAAAATGGGGGGAATTAATACAGTGCGCCTAGTTTTCAATAAATCTTATAACCCGCATAAACGTCTTCGCACACTATAAAAACTCCACGCCAACGTGGCAGCAACTCTACTCACACTCACGATGAGTAGTCAACTAGTTGATCCACCCAATGGTCACTAGTGGACAATGCGGTGTCAACGAGTGGGCAATAAAAATGGTTGCTCGATACATCTCAGTTCTGATTCAATACTGACATAAGAGGTTGCTAAGAGTAGTGACAGTTTTTATAGTGAGTTTTGCTTGTCAGCCGACGATATAGTGTGCGAAGACCTTGAATGTTGTTTCATTTTTGTCAGCCTCCGTAGCATAGTTGGTAGTGACCCTGCCTAACCGTTTGATAGGTATAATTGCGACATCCTTTCCTACGCTTAGCTAAATTATAATGAAAATTATGGTCTTGGGCCTATTCAAACCGCAGTGGCAGCGGCCGGCAGTGACTGACTCGTTTCGTCGCTCTCGGCCGCTGACGGCCGCTGGCCGCCTCGCGTCGTCGCTCTCGGCCGCTGACGGCCGCTGGCCGCCTCCCGTCACCGCCAGCGGCCGCTCGCCGCCTCCTGTGGCCGCTGGCATGGGCGACCGGCTATGAGTGTTGGCGGATGGCAGAACAGCCGCGCGATTCCGGTCTGAATCGGTCCCGACTATGGAAGATGTCGCTCACCAGAAGCGTCACTATCGGAGTCGGTGTTATAGTTCTTCATGAGACTGAGCCCCGTGGACTTGGTGCCGACCGGCCGCGTCGGCGGCGCCGCGGCCGGCGCCACGGGCGCCACCGGCGGGGACTCTGAGGACGAACGACAGTTATTCACGTATGTGGAAGTAGATTGTAGTTATTTTAAAAGAAATGCTGTCTCCTAAGAATTTTAACCTCGTCCTGCCCGAATACTAAGTTTGAGCTATTGAAAGGGCATAGCCGGGTTAATATGGCAAAACTGCCCTTAGCGAAAAAAAATATTTCCTTTTACTGGATTATTAACCTTTAAATATGTAGTGCTTTCACCGAAAATAAAGTCTCAAATCCTTCAGGTTAAGAAAAAAAAACGCATAAAAAGAAAAAACATTTTTATTTTTTTTTGGCCAAAGTACTTATCTGATTTCTTTGTAATTTGGATATGTTGTAAGCAACATTAAGATCTCTTTTTAGAAAAAATAAAAAAAAATATTTTTAGATAAAAAAAAAATTAGATAACAATTTTCTAAAAAAAAAAAATAGGTACGAGATTGCGACAATTACCAAATTCGTATATTTTATGTAGAATTTAATAATCTTTAACATATATTATTTTCAATTTCTAAAATCGGGATTAACGATGTGAAAAATTCGAATTTGTGACATCCCATACATTATTTCAAACAATATTTAACTTCTGCGTATTACACTGTGAAGTTGTATTCCCAACAATAGGCATGATGACTGGCAAGTCAAATCAGCATCTTTTTTCGAACTGTCAAAATGGTGATCGTTTTGACAGACTATGGAATTTTATATGAAATACTCATAAAGTTAGAATCCGCGCTAGCGCTTAATAGAGAAAGGAAGAGTGTGAAAGGGAAACCACCAGTCATATGACTATTACACGAGTGCAAAAGAGATAGGAAACAATCCCAAAAGCGTACCCACTTTCGAAGTGACATATCAGCCGTATCAGCCTTCTCGACGGAGACTGTTATTTAAAAGTGATTTTATATTTAATTGTAGTAAGAAGTAAATTTACACAAATAATTAAAGCAATATGGTATCGTGTAGTGTAAAGGATTGCTCTGTTACACACCGAAGAAATGACGGTAAACACTTGTTTCACAGGTAAATATGATTTGCCGGTTGATTGTTTTCAAGCGGTATTTTGTCGATTTAGTAGCATAAATTGTGTAAGTTATCACTTTCTAGCATTAATTGTTAGTTATCCTATCACTGTGCGCTAATAATTTATCACAATAGTTAATATTAAAGGATATTTTGTGTAAAAATATAAATTGTCACGCTATGCTAGAGCTTGACTAAATGTTGAACTACCAATATCGATATTCGTTCGATAAACATACCTAATCAGTCTATTACATTACGATGCCGTCATAGTCCCAGATTTTAAATACTAATGTGTATTTAACAAACTTGAAGGACCTTACTATGTTTTGTGGGATTTTTATGATAATGTGCTATTTTTATTATTTCTGTTAAATTTAAGGGATACGCCAGATATGTTCACACACGTTTGCAATTTGTAATTTGACACCCTCAATTCACATTGTACTATAAAACTTATAACAAAAAAACGAAGAATAAAAATACCATGTTGTCGATAAAACAGTCAAACATCGATAGATAATTGTTCTGTTGTAATAGGCAACCCTATACCTGACCACACATAGACAAATTTACGCACACACTTGCGATTCGTTTTTGGTTACGCTTTTAATCGTTGTCGATCATTCTTTGTCATCTTAGTTCTGTGGAAATACTCAAAAGTGACGTCACGTTTGAGTACTGCCAAATGACCTACTCTTTTAAGTTCTTTTCAATTTATTAAATAGAAGTTCTGTACAAAAATTACTGCAATCTACATCCTAGTAATAATTTCTTCGTGTATTATGTCGTGCATAATGATAAATAATTTATTTTAACTACAGTCATAATCCCTATTCCAATGCTTTTTGAATTTGGAACGCAACTTATTGTGCTGAGTGCGGGCTTTTATGAAATCCGTGGCTGTATGCGGCTAGGGCTAAGGCATTAAGAGGATTTAAAAAAACAAAAAGGCGGGAAGGGAGAATTATAAGAACTTTATTTTATAACTTATAACGAATGTTAACGAATATCGATTTCAAGATGTCTGTTCCTTCTTTAAATAAATATGAAACTTTAAAAAAACTTTTTCCGAAAAAATACCACGTAATCGTTGTATAGTTTCGCTTATGATAATATTCAATCAGATAGTGATGATGATTGTTAGCTAGTTATTTTATTGACATAGGTAATAATTTATTTAAAGTTTATATTATTAAAAGTTATGAATTTAATATTTACAGTGTGTATTATTTAATTCAGGTTTTGTTGTAATAGGTAATGAGGTAATATGTATGTTATGTATAACTGTATAGGTACATTACCTTCACAAAGGGTCAATAAGGTCGTGTATACATATTATCAACAATTTAAAAAATGAGTACTTACCCCGTAGCCGTATCTATAGCCACAAAAGCAACTAATAGTGCAAAACGACACATTCTAAATTCAATACAAATATACTTAATTGTCAACTTGGTTTTGCACTACCTATACAGGGCGTCCCACGGCGATGCCACATGGAGGGAAAGTAACTTAAATATCATAGATAGCGTATTTTGCTGAAAGGAGACTTTATTTTATTTTGAAAATTAAATAATACTGCATTTAAAAAAATCCAAAAAAAATTTTGCTTTTTCTAGGCATCGAACCTACTTTAAAACAAAAACAAAAAATTTTCGTAATTTTATTCTGTCATTCGAAAGAATAGATAAAAAATAACAATTTTCCTTAAGAAACATAGTATCTAAAACTAAAAGAATAACCAAAAAAGTTTGGTTCAAATTTGTAAAAAAATTGTAGTTGGTTCGATTTCCGGGTGAAGCAAGTAATTTTTTGAAAAACTTTGAATGCAACTTTACTAAGTCTTAAAAATAAAATGAAGTCTTCTTTCAGCAAAATACGCTATCTATGATATTTAAGGTACTTTCCCTCCATGTGGCATCGCCGTGGGACGCCCTGTATGTTGAGTAGAGAGAGTATGTCACAAATTCGAATTTTTCCCATCATAATCCCAATTTTAGAAATTAAAAAAAATATATGTTAAAGATTATTAAATTCTACATAAAATATACGAATTTGGTAATTGTCGCAATCTCGTACCAATTTTTTTTTTTTTTAGAAAATTGTTATCTATTTTTTTTTTGTTTTTTTTTTCTAAAAATAATTATTTAATTTTTTCTAAAAAGAGATCTTAATGTTGCTTACAACATATCCAAATTACAAAGAAATCGGATAAGTACTTTGGCCAAAAAAAAATAAAAATGTTTTTTCTTTTTATGCGTTTTTTTTCTTAACCTGAAGGATTTGAGACTTTATTTTCGGTGAAAGCACTACATATTTAAAGGTTAATAATCCAGTAAAAGGAAATATTTTTTTTCGCTAAGGGCAGTTTTGCCATATTAACCCGGCTATGCCCTTTAAATATAATGAGTTTGAAAATATAGTCTCTTTTCTTTTGTTCTAAACAATCGAATATGTCCTTTATAAATCACATTGGGCAGGACGAGGTTAAGACGCATAAATATTACAAATTTTATAATTAACGTTAAATCATACTAATATGTAATGTGAGTGAATCAACTTTTTTCTGTCTGTTATTACCATGCTTACGGTCGCCTGAGTCACGCTGGTTTTACACAAAATTATGCCATTTATACTATGCAAGCATACATTTTTCTGATGTTAATAAGCCCTTTCCTTAATGGGCCGCCTACAGACATGCAGTATATACATATTTGCATAATTAAGTGGTATAATTTTGCATAAAACCAGCGTGACTCGGGCGACCGTAACCATGGCAATAACAGACAGAAAAAAGTTGATTCACCCATGTAAATAACCATGTTAGTTTAAAATGTTAAATGATTCGTGACTTTCCACAATTATGGCTTGGCATCTTGGAGACAAGAGGCCTATTGCATAACAAATTACAACTAATATTACAAGCGGAAGTTCTAGAAGAATTTCTAGTAACACAGATAGAAAAGGGACGTCCGCTTAGTGGTGTAGTCTGGCGAGTACTAGTCCAGCTCCGCCATCTTGCAGCCCGTAGCGGGTAACGCATTTAACGCGAAATAGTAGATTGTACAGCAAGGGCATAAAGTGACCCATATTTAACGGAGGCAATTTTTAAAATAGTAGACGAGGGTAAAAATGGATATTTATGCCCATGTTGTACACTCTGCTTTTCACTTCGTTTGCGAGGAAAGTAAAACACATTTTCACTGCAATTTACAACGGAGTTGTCTTAAAGCGAAAGAAGAAAAATATAAAACCAATACCCGCCAACTCATTTTTTAATTTTTTTTAAATTTTCAAGCTGTGATCAGAGTTTCAGTTGCTCGGTTTTCTGCCAAGTCAAACATTTCGGTGCATTTTTTAACGATAATCGATATCTATTTAATGTGATTTACTAAATTTAATGACAGATAATAAATAATTCTAATATTGTACTTAATATAAATAACATTATTTAAGAAGTTTTGTTAGCTACACTATTTTATTGCACAATAAAATTGTGCAATGTTTTAACTGTTTAGCTGTTCGGACCGATTGACTTAAAAAAATACTTTTATGCTCTAGACCATAAACGCACGACATAAAGGTGCACTTTTTGAGTATGAGAAGTGAAAAAAAGTATACCGTGTGTAGTGTACATGACGGGCGGCCTGGCTATGACAGGACGAGGCGGAAGGGGTTCGGTTCCCGGCGGCGCCACCTCGCCCGGCGCCCGCTCCGGCGAGTACGAGTCCAAAGAGGAGGCCCCTCGCATTTTGGAGATCAGCATTGTGTAGTCGCAGTCTGCTGAGGGGCGGTAGTGGATGCTTGGTATTGAGGGTGCCTGTGGATTAATGTTCTATTAGCGCTCGCGCCACAGAATTAGATTTGGATAGAAGAAACAAGTTCATTCATTTGTATGCGGTGTCAGATTTTGTACTGAAGTTGTTACTTGCCTATGATTTTAAATATGTCTTGAGTATTCATATTTTTTTGTGTTGTTGCAATTAATATTACTTAAGGAGGCATTATTAATGTTTTTGTTCACTTCAACTTACAAAATTTGACGCCCGAAAGCTGCAAGCTGCGATTAAAGACGGACAACTCAGTAGATCTTACTGAGTTCATTTGACACGCTAAGTAGATACGTTTGCTTGATCTATCGTATATACTTGTATGGCATCTGTGGCTCACGCTGATTCTAGCTTCGTAAGGGTGCGGCTGCACTGACGCGGAGGGGAGCTGTGCAAAATTGACCAATTAAATTCTTCAAATTCAAAATTCGAAACACTGTGATGCAGTCTCATTGGCCGAGCTCCCACAGCTCCGCTCCGCTCCGCGTCAGTGGAGACGCACCCTAAGGTAACTCGGTCAGCGTGGAGTTGTGGACATCCCTTGCCACAAAAGCATGAGCGGCCGCAAGGCTTATATATAATATCCAAGCGATATTTTACTGTAAGTATATATTTCAGTACAGATAACTAACTAATGTAACCCTGAAATTGACAAATTAAAAAAAACGTCCGTTTTAGCCTCTTCGTCATTCTAGAGCAGAAAATATTACAAATAGTGGATCGAAAACTACGTATACTCCATTTCAAATACGATGGCCCGATGCCCCTTAAAACTTCTAAGTGGCATCGGGCCATGGTATTTGAAATGGATTATACATGTTATGGACATTACCAATTTAAGGGTTGACAAATACTTGCAATTGTAAGTTTTAACACTGCATTAAAATATTTGGAGTACCTACATATTTGTAATGAATGATTGAAATGCGAAGGAACGAAAAGAGAGGATAGTAGATAAATATATTTACAGATCCCACTTTACAAGGCTACATGTAGTTAAATGATTTAAATAAATTCTTTAACCTATACTTACAGATTCAATAACAGTAGCAGCTAAGCTTGGATGCAAGTATTCTTCAGTCTCTGGTGGTTTTTCTGTAAACAATAAATTAATGTGTTAATATGTATGTTGCTACTCGTTTTTATAGCAAGTTTAGTGACATTCTTAATGAAGTTATTATGAAAAGAATCGCCTGGCAAATGAGTTCGCAGCGCGTGACTCCATCTGAGCACCTAGGAGTTTGTAAGTTGGTCTACCTTCAACTACTTCTGGAACCTTCTCCGGCCACTTTCCAGCCTTGACCAGCGCCAGATAGTACCGCCGCAGTGGTGCCCCCATGTTGAGAATCCTGAACTACGGGTTATCACCCTGTTTCACTTTGACAAGTATCACCATCTGAGCACCTAGGAGTTAGTAAGTTGGTCTACCTTCAACTACTTCTGGAACCTTCTCCGGCCACTTCCCAGCCTTGACCAGCGCCAGATAGTATGGCCGTAGTGGCGCCCCCATGTCGAGGAACCTGAAGTACGGGTTGTCACCCTGCTTTGCTTTAACAAGTATCTCCATCTGAGCACCTAGGAGTTTGTAAGTTGTTCTACCTTCAACTACTTCTGGAACCTTCTCCGGCCACTTGCCAGCCTTGTACAGCGCCAGATAGTATGGCCGCAGTGGTGGCCCCATGTCGAGAATCCTGAACTACGGGTTACCACCCTGCTTCACCTTCAGAAGTATTTCCATCTGAGCACCTAGGAGTTTGTAAGATGGTCTACTTTCAACTACTTCTGGAATCTTCTCCGGCCACTTGCCAACCTTGACCAGCGCCAGATAGTACGGCCGTAGTGGCGCCCCCATGTTGAGAATCCTGAACTACGGGTTATCACCCTGCTTAGCCTTGACAAGTATCATCATCTGAGCACCTAGGAGTTTGTATACCTTCAACTACTTCTGGAACCTTCTCCGGCCACTTGCCAGCCTTGACCAGCGCCACCAGCGCCAGATAGTATGGCCGCAGTGGTGCCCCCATGTCCAGGAATCTGAACTGCGGGTTGTCACCCTGCTTTGCTTTGATGAGAATCTCCATCTGAGCCCCTTGGGAGGCGATGAAGTTGGCTGTTTTTTCGATTATGGTGTTTTGCTTGAGGGAGTCCGGCTGCAAATAAAGATATTAGGATACATGATACGATACTGGGATAAAATTGACATCAGTATTATTATTTATTATAGAACATTTTGATGCAAGTGCAAAAAAAAATTTTTTCAACAAGAGTGAAAGTTGGAGCCCGAGTGAAACGAGGGTGACAATCACCTGAGTTAAAAATAAGTTTTTACACATGTATCGAACGACTTTTGCATAACAAGTGCTTGACTACTAGGGACTTCCTATATCGATAAATTTATTTATCCATATTAGTTTTAAATACTAGGGATCATACAAAGGTTTGCTTATAAAGTTTTTTTTTTATTAAAAGAGTACAATGCTATAAAATAAAAATGGAATTTTCTCATTCTTATTGGAAATGTTTTTAAATACTGGTCTCAATTAATTTCTTCATGACTTCCCATCTTTTATTGTAGAAACTTAGACCCCTGTTAAATTACTTCAAGTTGCTTTTATAGCAAGTCGTCTATTTTTTGAATTCACATGTGACAAAATTATTAAAGATGCTAACTGTGCCTTTCATACTTTATACTTGTTTCCAGACCAATAGATAGTTACAAAAAATACATACAATATTGGGGGTGGTCACTAGTATGTAGAACTAGAATCGATAAATGAGTTTATCGATATAGGAAGTCCCTAGCTGTCAAGAAAATTCGCCCCATGGAATCCGATGTCTGCACATAAATATGTTAATGCAAGTCACAAATTGAATAATAATGAATTATGCACTTAAGTAAATGCATGAAAAATATTAATTGGCCCAGGTATGTATTGCAGCATTTCTGAAAATGGCCGGCAAGTTTTCTCTATAGTTTTCACCAGGGCTACAGAAATTGAGATATTCTCACCAGTAGAATGTCAGGCGCAAACAAAGCCTTAAAGGATGGTGTTGGTACAAAAGGCTCATCTATTTCCACTGGTGTAGAAGGCACTGGTGCTTCCACTGGAGTGTCATAGTTAAACCCAACCTGTCCGTAGCCTGCTGCATGAAGACGCTTCAGCTCTTCCTCTGTTAAATGTTAAAATTCAGTCATTTGATGGAATTAAAACCTGTTTATGCAGCAGCAGTTGCTAAGCAAGCAAGGTAAAGAAATTGTTTTCAAATACTTTTACACTCACAACAACATGAGAGGTAAGAATGATTTTTTCAATCTTGATTGCCTTGCTTACCTGTGCTGCTAATGGAAAAGTCATAATACTAAGAATCAAGGGAAATAATGAAGATTAACTGAGATGGAACAGATATTACTAATTATTTTGAATGATAGATGCAAGTCAACACCACAACATACTTAAGTGTTTTGAAACAATCAGTAAGCAAGCTGAAAATCATAAAATTAAATGATTTAATAATATTCACCTTTATACATTTCCTCCTCATCTTCATTGGTATGAAGAGCCCTGTACCGTTCCTCATCACACAGCTGCTCCACCTCCAGCTCATTCCGAGTGAGCTCAATCCGCCAGTCGTAGCCACCCGGCGGCGCCTCAAGCAACGAGATGTCGTGGAGCGCGCCTCGGGCGTCGTACCTGTCCACATTAGGATACTAGTTATATGGCGTAGCGATTGGTTATTGTTCTTTTGTACAACCCTTATCATTATGGAAGTATTATGTTTTGCATTATTATTATTGCTATTGAGAAAAATGGGAAATTATAAGCTTTAAATATCCGTGTAGCATTTGATTGTTCCTATAACATTAAAAAAATGTTCACATAGACCATAGAGCGCATTTTCAGACAAATTTATTACTGTACGCACTGGCTGTATGACAAGAAATCCAAAACCTATCCAGGATTTGGGACGAAAACAAAAACAAATTCATAACCTCAAAACTTTGACCGTTGGTCTTATACGTACGCGATTATACCTTTTCAATTAATACATACCGCTGAAGAGTGTCACCATAACATTAACCGACGTGGTGGCCGCCAGCTGTGAGATCTTCAGCCCGCACGCTTGAAAATCCTCTGCGAAAATCTTAAAGATCTTCTAATATTAAGTATTTTCCAACACATTGCAATCGTTTTATAGTTTTTAGCGTCACAGTTATAGTAAAAAACAGATCGAACCTGTCGATTTTCAACGTTTCATCCCCCATCCACGGTATGAGGTGTTTGCCTTGATCAATGTGCAGGGCTTTTTCATCGTCCCTGAACAATTTGCACGAGTAGCCGAACACGAAAAGCTCTTCTTTCTTCTCCTTGAACTCACTTTTCCGTAATATACCGGAATCACTCACACTACCAGTCCATTTAATCGACATTTTGTAAATAACTTCGCTTTTGAAGATAAATTAACATAATCTTTGACGAATCAACTAATGGTCAGTCGACAATGTCGACATTAGCTTTAGCTTTTGATTTGACAGCTTGGCATTGGCACTGGCAGTTTTAGGCATTTTTTTATTTTCTGTACATTTATGGCCTAGGTGAAAGATTTTTAAGCTAATTGCTTACTTGTTAATTTATACTGTAATTAAGATATAATTTTATTTATCTTAAGTGGTATCTGTTAACAGAAATATAGTGTTCAAAATCATTAGTGTCCGAAGTTTTATTTAAATTATCTTGTTGTGCATCACTCGCCATTGTTTTAACCATCTTTATATGATCCGAAAAACTCTTAAACAATTATATAAATAAACTGTAATTAATCACTAGCATAATTTTAAATTTGTTTTAAAAACTATTCGATAAATTATTTCAAAGAAAGGAATAGGCCGTTTTCAATCAAAAAACTAAATAATGGCAACTGGATATAAACCGACTAATACTAGAATACCACGCATCCGCAGTATAGTACTGCTCAATGGTATCTATACGAATTTGTTGCGCAATAGAGGTCTCAAAAGGCATATGGCGGACGTTTTATATATTTTTGCATCGAAAACTGATAAATTCTTTTAGTTATGAGTATCTTGTGACCGCTAGAGCGTATTTGTTAAATTTAGCTGATAAACGTTAGTTTTTAATGTGTAAATAAGTTTATTGTACCTAGAGTCTTGTAAATATTGATAGTATTTTCGTGCGTGGACGTGTTGTTCCGTATTGTTTAGTGAAAAACGAAAAGTCTGTGATATAAACATTATATTAGGTGATAGATTAATTTCCGGAACACTTTGTAAATATTGTACAGTTATTTTAGAATTTTAGTAGCTAACTGAGAGAAGACTGAGAAGCAAGTGAGATTACCGAGCGATGTCAGCTGTGGGCCTGTTGTCTTTGAAAGAGAATCCCATCGACGAAAGCCCCAAGGATGGCTCCAACGAAGAAGGTAAATATTTTACAACTCATTCCATCATACCACATACTTAAATCTTTATTAGGGCTTCAGATTTCATATATTTTCGCATCACACCTTAGATTTGTTTTTAAACCACATTTTTTGCAATATACGTCATAAATAAACAAGTAATGCAGTGCAAAAATTAAATAACACAAATTTTGTATTCAAGTGTATTAGTTTTGTTTCTATTATGATCTTATTAGCATGTAGGAAGTAAGTTGCAAGTAGGTCATTCTGCAGAAAGTGGCACCACATAACTGTTATTTTGATATTCAGATATTATAATTTTAGAAATTTGAGACTTCTACAAATAAATGGGTATGCTATGACACTGAATGGTCATTAGATATTAGGTTTTTTGCTGTTTCATTTTTATTTACTTGTATTCTTTATGAAAGCTACTGCAATGCATCAATATGGTGGGACTGCAAAATTGTCATAAGCTGGTTTAGATTTGCAATAATTTGGCTAAGACAAATAGATTTACAGTTTGAAAGACTTATTTATAATACTTACAAAATGACTCAAGTCAACTAGTATGAGTGATCTAGATCTTTATATGTGAAATATTCAATGGAATGTCTTCTGTTTACTAATAATAATGCTTTCTATCTATAGTATGAAGAGTCACATGATTCTGTTTGTTTACATGTTGTAAATACCTAAAATAACTTGCGAACTACAATCTAAATCTGAAAGAATGCAAATGGCAACTTGTCATTTAACAGCACAACCTTTGCAAATTACACTTAGGACCGACAGCTTGAGTCTAGTTACAAAGCTATTCGTTTTTTATTTTCATTATAGCCTCTCAACCTTTTAACCACCATGAATTTTACATTGTGTCACCACCTATACAAAATTACACCCTGCAGATCAAAGCTAGTTTTTGAATGGGACTAATTTTAGCATCATAAAAACCAAATCCCACCTTAATAGCCTTATTTATCAGATAGCAGCTAAAAGGTGAAATACATTAAATTGTTATAATTCCAGTAGCCATTTTTAAATTATATTTCTGTGTGCCTCTTGGCAACAAGTTTAGCTTATGAGGTGGTAAATCATACACTCTAATATCAGAGCCCAGTCAGTGAATTAATGTTGTCTGTACTTTGAAAAATCTTGTACAGCGAAGTGCAAAAATATGTATCGGAAGAACCTCTTATATGTTACAACATTCTTATTACAAAGTAGTGGCAATATATGTCATAAATAGTTTTTATTCATTTTTCGCAATATCACATGTCAAGTAAATTCAGTGTTTGCTAATGATCATTATTGTCAGTAGCATATCTATAAAACCAGGATCAAAATATGGTTCTGAGTAAGATGAATGCAAAAAGTAAATAAAACTGAGTCAGGTTTTCAAGATTATTTTGGAACCACCTAATAACCAATAAGTTTGTTTCTTCTTTACATGATTGGCTGAACAATGTCCATAGACATTGAAAATTGTATGTTAACAACAAGTTAATTGAAATTGCAAATATAATTAGGTGGCAAATGTAATAGACATGTCTTATCCTTTCAAATCTTAATTTAGACAATAAAAATATTTACATCCTAAAAATATTAGATATTCACAAGACAATTGACCAAATAAAGGAGCTCAAAATACTGCGTCCAGGCTCCTTTGTCAGACATTGAGTTGATAGAACAAGGTCTACAACGGAGGTAATACGGGGTAGCTACACAAGATATCCCAATGTACTAGTACTTAAAGTATATGAAGTGTATCCCACAGTGTATCCCCAAGTGTGTGTAAGGGCCCACAAAAGTAGACATAGGATTTGAAAGTGGTATGATTTCCCACTGGGCTCTGACTGACATATTCTGTCTTTGTAGTTTTATTCCTGAGGTTGTAAGATGCAAAAGATTGTGTGAACCCAGGCCGTGTTTTTTTTTCTTGTCATTTTCATATATATTTTTTGCTGTATTTGAAAATGAAAAAAGACTTATTTCTGTGTGATTTCCCAACCGTCTCTGACTGACATGTTTTGTCTTTGTAGTTTTTCGTTTGATTTGTAAAAAGTCGAAAATTTACTTCAGTCTCCGATTATGAGGAGATAATTGGTTACTCGACGAAGCTTCATTCTATTAAATTAAGACGGTTGATGTACACTTGTACAGCTCCCAATTAACCAATCATTAACCCTGACTACGTGTCAGCAATTCTGCACGCGATTTCAAGAACATACATGAACATTGAATATGTATGTCAGAATTGATTTCTTATTTTGATGTTTTTATATTGCAGTTTGCCGCCTACACTATTCAATGTTTCATTAACGATAAATATACAGTAATCATTAATAATTTAGGTGTGTAAATGTCAGTATCTGTCACAAAATGACATTTAAAGACGCATGATTCCGAATGAAAAAAATGATGACCGCAAAAAAAGTCCAAACGCCAATTAAGACTAATTCTTAAAAAAACAGATACCTACCAATGTCCACGTATGTATGAAGGGTCCACGGAAAAAACTTGTCTAGTCCATTCAAATTTCAGAAGGAAAAACGATTGTACTTTGAACTAAATAAGGTGCAAATTAGCCCTGAATTTTATTAGGTCTAAACATGTTCTTTCCGTGGACCTTTCATATCACATTATCAAGGACATTCAGGATTGCATTGATCTAAAAGCGTAACCTATATATTTATAAATATGTACACACCGTTAGGGGAGCCGTGACCTTCAATCTCCATTGCACCCCTGCAAAGGGGATCATGTTACGTAACGTCAATATGAAATGTATCGCCAACACCACTGACCACAGGTGTGCTTTATGTGTATAGGAATAAGGGTCACATGTGTTCAGTTATTTGTACATACTGCTTTGATTCAGATTTTATTGTTTTGCTCACACTTTTGCGTCGCACGCGAGTGTGAGGAGAACGTTAAGGCAGTTTGAATAAATGAAAATCGACTATTCGTATGCCTTATTGCTAAGAAATTAAGGTTCACTGCGATTAATTATTTTGTTAGTACTAGTTTGTAAGTTATAGGATTGAATGGGCTTTTATTTGCGTAATGCGATTAAAGTAGCCGGCTAAATTCGAGTCTAGAAATATTTGTAGAAGTTTCTTCGAAACTCGTATATGTATATTGCTTACTTAGGTAGTATATCACCATCTCCAAAAAAAAAATTGTCAGGTAGATGTTAGCTGTCCTTTTATTTTTATATGCGGGGAAAAAAATATTCATAATTACAGATACAGCATCCGTTTCTCTATGAGACAACCAAAACCAACCTCAAATCATTCGGCCACTTCCAAAAAAACGTGACCAGCCAGATGTATGAGATGTCCGTTTACGCTCTGAGAAATGCCGCAAATTTAGTTACTTAGCTAGGCTACCTGTATTTTAAATTCCGAGCTTAAATCAATTCAGATTTAGATGTTTATTCGTAGAACAATATTTTACATGTTAAATTACGTTTACCGTAAATTCCATTCGCGTTCCAGAGCCATACAAACTTGCAAACGCAAACATTTTATAAACAATGTCGCCGTCAATCAAAGTGAAAGCGGTGATAATTTGAGTTGATTCATCGTCATATTTGTATAAACACTACTTATAACTGTACATGTTTTTGTAAAGACACTTACCTACTGTCTATTTATGGTCATTTTAACCCTAAATTCGACACGGCCGATACTGAGCAAGGCCTTTGGCTCACCCCACCCCAGGGCCGAATTAAGGATCAAGAAGACAGACATGAGCCTATTTTAGGATCAGAGAATACCAAAAGGTAATTTGGTGATTGGCAAAAGGTCAACAGAGAAAAAATATAAAAATAGAATGTTTGCAACCACAACCTGTTTGTAATACACAGATATTAAAGAATCTATGTAGTTCAAATCATTTTGTTCTTTGGTCAAAACCTTCAAAGGAACCGGTAGAGACCATTTGTATAGGAAAATGACAACTCATGGCATGCAAATTTGATACCTACATCCGATGAAACCGAAAGTGTTTCGCGTTAGAGTTTTGACACATAAATAAAGTCTCGAAATTCATTTATTTCGATTTTTGCTGTAGCGCGCGCCTAACCCTCTACCGCTGTAGAATCTCTCTGGCACTCCAACGTAGCGTTATTAGAGTCATCGTCAGCCTATGATAGTCCACTGCTGGACGTAGGCCTCTTCTATTAATTATACGTATAGACGCATTCATCATAGTGGACACATTACTGCGATCGCCAATGCGCTTGCCCAGCGTGGCGATTATGGGCATTTACCTCCTAATTTTTTATTTTTTTTTATTTATTTGGTACACCAAACAGACATCGTACATTAAGGATTTAACAAGTAGGCATCAAATGGCATATATGCTAGCACGAGATCCAAAGTGTACAGTATACAGTACTACGCTGTTTCTTATCGTGGGTGTAGTAAGGCCATAGTCGGATTTTCATAGTAAGTCAGCCTTTAAATCAACCAGACTCTAGTATTTTTTTGTGAGTACCTCTTATGGTGAAGAATATTTCTGCTGAGTATCAACGTCCTATCGGTGACAGTTTTTGACTTATGATTTTTTTTAGTTTTTTCTTTAATGTGTTGTATCTCAGGATGTATAAAAGCGAATTGCTTCAAATTTTGAAATAAAGTTCTTTATTTAGATATGCATCGAATTTAAAAAAATGAATATCGATTGTCGTATAAAAAAAAGAAAAAAAAAGACCAAAAAAATTTTCATATTTTTTTTTGTGTACCTATGAAGTAGTGACACCTCTATTTTCTTTTTCTAATTATAGACCATACATTGGCCTACTAGTTGCCTAAGTATCAAAATTTTCCAAGCGGTACTTCTTACCAAAAATCGGCAATATGTGTGGTCAAGTTCTGCATTCAATCGGTGTTTTTCAATGTAGTATACAAACTCTTCATTTATATTTGAGTTTTCTTATCAGGTTATCTTATTTAAGAGTAAATGCTAATGACAACTTAATGTCATCATGATGCAAGCTGTTTATTTCATTATTAATCGGCCGTTTACCATTTCAACTAGCGTATCTCGATAATATTTAACTGCAATATATTATTTTTAATGAATATCTCATAAATAATATCGAATTACGCTAGTTAAAATAATAAACGGCCGATTAATAATGAAATAAACAGCTTGCATCATGATGACATTAAGTTGTCATTAGCATTTACTCTTAAATAAGATAACCTGATAAGAAAACTCAAATATAAATGAAGAGTTTGTATACTACATTGAAAAACACCGATTGAATGCAGAACTTGACCACACATATTGCCGATTTTTGGTAAGAAGTACCGCTTGGAAAATTTTGATACTTAGGCAACTAGTAGGCCAATGTATGGTCTATAATTAGAAAAAGAAAATAGAGGTGTCACTACTTCATAGGTACACAAAAAAAAATATGAAAAATTTTTTGGTCTTTTTTTTCTTTTTTTTATACGACAATCGATATTCATTTTTTTAAATTCGATGCATATCTAAATAAAGAACATTATTTCAAAATTTGAAGCAATTCACTTTTATACATCCTGAGATACAACACATTAAAGAAAAAACTAAAAAAAATCATAAGTCAAAAACTGTCACCGATAGGACGTTGATACTCAGCAGAAATATTCTTCACCATAAAAGGTACTCACAAAAAAATACTAGAGTCTGGTTGATTTAAAGGCTGACTTACTATGAAAATCCGACTATGGCCTTTGTAACGTAGTTTCTTATCCGTGCGAGACCTACATCAACACGTAAATAAACGTAAAAGCCACGTAATTTCGTACTGCGCGGAACAGAAAATCGTAACTCCATTGTAGTTGTTACAATCTTACGACTTTTTGGTATTCGAAGTGTAAATGGTGCAGTGTAGCTAACAGCCAACGGTTAGACGAATTTAATCGTATTTCATTGTTATACGAATTTTATTCGTTGCATTTATAAATTATAATAACATAACAACTAGATGGGTATTTCTCAATGAGATTTGTGAGTTACCTTAACCTAAACATATTTTTTTTAATATTTGAACACACAATTTACAAATAAGTATCAAAATGTTTTTGACTTCCTGGACTTTCGAACATGGTCGTGACATACCTGTCGGCTCCAAACGATACAATAGTCATCACACATCTAGTTTCTAAAATCGCTGTCAATGAAAGTTGCAAACAATTTAAACAAACCTTGTTTTCAAATTATGTTTAATGTTCAATCTACTGAGTACTGCTGAATCCATGTATTCTTACAATTAGATTATGGATATTTCTTTGGACGTTTTGTTTCCATCGTTCGCTATTTCTGTTGACGGCGCGACATTAGCACTTAGCAGACATAGTGGCCAAATATGGTGTACCAATACTACCAATAGGCGATCTTGATACACCGTTCTTTTTGTTTTTGACGCTATATTTTATGCTTAGATATTTATTAACACTTTGGCCGGTTCAATATCAGTGGGTGTGCAGTACCAAGGCACATTGTCATGCGTCGTTCAGCGAATTTAAAATTAAAATGATGGCAGCGCGTTGGCGAAATATTTCGCTGTTTCGCTTGCATTCTGCATTCTTGGCAGACTGCGGCGCGTAAAAACTACGCTTTTACCAGTGTGCTTATATTACCATGAACCACCGCCGTGAGTTTAACGCCGATTTACTTTCTATCCCTCTTGCTCGCACTAATCCACGAGTTTGAGATAGAAAGTTAGTTGGCATTCAATTGACGGTGACAGCCCATCTTTATAAAAAAAATGAATGCTGTCGTTCAGTTGTTAAAGTCGTTTAATCGTCCACGCTTCTACGGAAGAATAACTAACAAACTTTTCATCTTTTGTAAATCTTAAGCAATCCCAATAAGGTTCGCTTCTAGCTAATTGGCTAGCTAACTGGCAACCGTGGTACTTGCTGCCCCTAGCAACTAAATATGATAATGATATTTCTACTATAATTACGAAACCAGTGAATATTTCCCTAAAACGGGTAGGTCTACATTTTAATAACAAAATAGCGGGTAGTTAGAGTTGTTTCTCGAATCGTCGCTCCCTGGGCGTCAGTCTTTGAGACGATTTCGTGCGCTTCGCCTCTCCCGCGTTCCCATTCTTTCATTACATCAATATTTCCCACCTTACGTAGTGACGTCCAACGTTCGAATACGTAGCCGATTCGCGTACATTTTGTCTCTTAGACACCCTAGTCTAAGCTTAGTTGTAATTCCGTGTTGTGTTTTAAATTTTATTTCTATTTTACCCCGTTTTAACTATAAGTTAGTTTTAAGTTAGTCCGCCATCTTGTGACGCTTCAAAATAACGTTCAAAACGCGCGTCGGTCGTAAGATGGTCAGTAAGGAGCCGCCATTGCAGCCAGTAGAAGTTAAAAATAAGAGGAGGAGACGCCGTGCAGGAAATAGAGCTGGGAAGAGACGTTCTAGGAAGACTACTGTGGTCGTTGCTGCTGTAGCGACTTTGCCTTCGGAGAAATACTCTAGCCCTGTGAAGTGTGCTGTTCACGCGTTCCTGATGAGGTACCAGAGTGCGCTGAGGAAGGTGCCGGCTCACCTGCCACCGAGGGTGCACGCTGGGCCGCCTTCGAAGCGCGTGAAGCGTGTTTCTTGGAGTAAGTTCCATTTATTTTACGATTTACCGTTTTTTATCTGAAGACGAAGATAATGACTAGCTTTTTTTTTGGAAAGGCGAAGAGTATAAGATCATTCGTTATTATGATTAAGATGTGATATGTTATTAACTTATTATGATTATCTTTCCCTAACCTGTAGCTAATTTTAGTGGTGCGAGTAACATCCATACTATCCATAGATCCATCTAGGATGATAAATATTGGTTTCTCCTTAGTAATAAACTAATCGCGTTAACTAAAGAATGATGTCATATAATATAATTCATATAAACTGAAGAGACTTTTGAATTATAATAACACCACTATGTTTGAATATAACATAAATGCCGTAATAACATCATCTTTTACAGTTAGTCCTATTATCCTTCATATAAATTTTATTCCCTCCGGTCGACATTGGCCACTTCCTAATTTGTATCTTTCCAAATTTGTCCACTCTTCAACCTGTCTCTTTCTTAACATGTCCACTTCCAAACTTGACTATTTCCTAACCAGTCCACTTCCAAACTTGACTATTTCCTAACCAGTCCACTTCCAAACTTAGCTATTTCCTAACTAGTCTCTTTCCTAATTTGACCACTTTATGATAAAATTTCCTAATTTGACTACTTCCAAAATTGTCTACTTTATAATTTACTTTTTTTATCAATATTAAACACGAATAAAATATAATAATGTAACGCCATGTGTACTGTAATAGTACATTGTGTATTAAGGGCGGTGAATAAGAAATTACGAATGCATGTGAATTAATTTTAACACGAATTCGTATTTCTTATACCGCCCGTGATACATACAATGTTTTTTAGAGTACACATGGTGTTACTTTACCGCCCTGAGGCTATAATGAGCACTTTTAGTGCCTGCGTCGAAAATTGAAAGGGCCATATGTACTGTAAAACGTCGTACGATACACGTGCGAAGAGGTAATTTGCAACTCGTGTCGATTTAAACCACTCCCTCTGGTCGTGTTTCAATTTATCACGACTCGTTTTAAATTTTATATTTTTCGCTCTTGTATCGTAATGTACTATTTCATCACATTTGCGAGTAAATAATAGTAGATTGTATAACTAGGGAGCAAAATGGTATATTGTATCGAGGGTGAGTAATACAAGAAAAGGCATTTGGGGTTAAGGTACACGAAGGATCGGACCCGACAAATTCGTGCCGTCTAATATCAGCTATAAGTACGCGTTACAAATACCTATACTGGCTGTTTTTTTTCAACCGCTGGTAATGTTTATTCTGTGCGTTGCTACCAACATAGAACCTTGATAACAGGGAACAAAATTCATTTTAATTTTCATTTCTGCCCTGTCAGCAGGGCAGAAATGAAAATAAAAAAAAAACATTTAGAAAGGGAACAAAATGCGGCTTTGAAAGGAGCGGAGAAATGGAGTGTATGTACAAGTTTCTAACGGGTTGGCAACGCGCGTGTGACACCTGTGGAGTTGAAGGCGTCTATAGGCTACGGTGTCTGCTTTCTATCAGGCGAACCGAATGCTTATTTGCCACTGAAGTGTTATAAAAAAATCTAGTGTAACGGACTGAAAACGCCTGGAAAAGCTATTGGGCAATGAAAGACCTCATGAAAGGAAACCTACCTCTGTCACTCAAACGTAGAGGCTCATGGATATGTGCATACTTCCAATCCTCACCTACGGTGTTCAGACATGGTCTTTGACGGAAGCTCAGAAGTTCAAACTCGGGGTTTGCCAGCGAGCTATGGAACGCAGCATATTAGGTAAAACTAAAGAATCGTATCCGGAACTGGGCGGGTCATGTCTGCCGTATGCCGAATGATTTGCGGGCCAAAATAACCACAGAGTGAGTGCCCCTCAACTCTAATCGGAGACCAGGTAGACCCCGTCGGTGATGGCGGGATAACTTAGACTCCTTTTTAAGAGATTGGCCGGATGTTGCACAGGACCGAGAAGAATGGAAATGGAGGAATGGAATAAAAATATGTTAATGACCTAACAATAAATAAATGAAATGAAATGAAATGGAAGAAGAGGGGGAGGCCTTTGCCCAACAGTGGGACATAATAGGCTAATATAATAATAATAACTTAATAAATCAAATGACATGTACCTTATTGGGAACTGACTATCAAAGAAAAGGACGCTGTAAGAGTGGACAAATTGGGAAGTTAGCGATTCTGGGAATGGACATGTTAGGAAAATACGAATAGGGAAATGACTGTTTAGGAAGTAGTCAATTTTGGAATGTATAAAGTGACAATTCAGAAAAAGGACGATGTTGGAGTGGACGAATTAGGAATTGGACAAGTTTGGAAGGATACAAATTAGGAAGTGGCCAATGTCGACCGGAGGGATTTTATTTAAGTCTCCATTCGACTTCAGATCAGACCATTTTAGGCTGATATATACTTACATTACATACCATGATTTTTGTGTCAATAAACACAACAGAATGCGAATAGTCATTCGTAATGCAATTTTTGCCATCGCAATTTGTCAACAACAGCTACAATTAGTAATTTTAACACTTACTTTTAACGCCTAATATAGACGTTCGCGATGAACAGGCTTAATGATGGTTAATTGAAAGTAGTGTCCATCAATGTGTTAATGTCACTGAAAAACTCATTATTACAATACTCATTCGAATTATTAGCATTTTGGTTCCCTGTCGATATACACGTGTACATTCATTCAGGTGTGCTCGTCACTGCTCCAACCATTAGATTTACCTAAACCATTCTAGCGACCGAATACGAGAACGTTCGTTGAGACAATACGATCTTCCATTGTCAAAAACGTCGGTTATGTTATGATCGGAGTGCCTACCGCGGACTTCGTAAATTGCAGGCATTTGTCTCTGTCTCTCCAACGAAAGTCTAATCGGAGTGACAAAGATAATATACGAATTTTAAAGTTCGCGATAAACTCTCAGGTGGGTTAGCCTGCACCCATACGTCAAAATGCTCGTCATAATAGCGTATCGAAAACTTGACGTATCTGCAATTCTGTAGCGACCCACTTCACCTTATACAGATATCTACATAGGGCTATTATCTATTTCGCGGCATCGTGGCGTAATATTTAACCAAACTGCCAGACAACCAAGGTGATTTAGAATGTTTGATACGATTTCCTATTTGCCAGTGATTGTCTAAATCTTTGTAACCTTCGCTTCTGACCGTATTCGCGAACCAGCTAAGTTGCGTGTACGAACCAGTGTAGTGAGAACAATCAATTCTTGTATTATTTTCTTATTCAGTGGCTCTATGATTGGTTGCTTTTTTATCGTTTATCGGAACGTGTCAATTTCGCACTTTTTCATTAGAACTTGTCAAGTGTTATCCGCAATAGTCGATAAAATTCCGACCGTCATACGCCTGCAGAGAATGACTGGTTTTTACTAAGACTCGGTAATTTTAAGTTAGCTATTGGAACATTTGAGAGGTAGTTTTATTTTGTCTGGCATTTAGTCGCGGAATTGCAGCAAAAGTGCATTTATTCTTGGCTGTAATTAGGGTCGTAAATTATTCAAAAACGAAGGATAAACGAACGTTTCTTATCATTAGTGTATAATAATAACATTAATAAATGAAATATAAGTTTGAATAGGTAAATACAGTATAGCTTTTACGGAATCATTTCCATTAGGCCCTCACCTCTGTTATGAAATATTACGGACAAAATCCTAGAACTGACTACAAAAAAATTACATAATGTGTCTGACATATCTTGTCACCGGCAGATAGATGGCAAATTTTTTGAAAAATGTTAGCGCGAAGCATTGTCTGCTAACAGAAAAATAGAATTTTGCGTCTCTTCTACAAAACGGTGTGCCTTTCATTATTTTCTCGATAATTGGTTTAAAAGTACCAACTGTAAACAACAACAAACCGAGAACAATACCTACCTATGAAAGACTTTTTTTTTTAATTGCGCTATTATTTTTCGAAACCAGTCCTCGCGAATGGTACGGGCGGCTGGCTTCAGAAGGCTAGTTTAAACTATGTGTATAGCTAAAGGTAAAATTTAAACTTCTAAATAAAATACATGATTAATGACAATAATGATACGTGATAGTTAATGTAAATGGTTAATGAATACATTTGTGTCTATGTATCGTTGAACTTTTTAAGAAAGAAAATAATGTTTTTCTATGAAAGACTTTACCGAAGCTAAAACTCCAATTTTTTCTTCGGTCAATTACCTACACAGGTGTTTGTGCGATAATCGCAGCGTCAGGCTGATGCATTTAACGCATGCGATCAACGCAATGGCTTTGCTACGTCTGCGTTAGGGTTGAAATAGTACATTGTGCATCAAGGGAGGTAAGTACGGAATTACGAAAGAGAGTGTTAGAAGCCCGACGCCGTAGGCGGAGGGCTTTTAATGACTCGAGTTAGTAATCCGCTTGCCGGCCGTGATGCATACAATGTTTTTCATCACACTTGCCGACAAAAAAATAAGTTTTAAGACAAAATATTATTTAATGACGTACTGACATTTATATTACTCCCTAGGGAATTTCACTTTTCTATTACTCCCGCTACGCACGCCAGCAATGGCGCGCTTAAACAGAAAGTGTGATGAAAATTCCATAAAAAATCAAACTCTTGCGACTAACGCTGCGATTAACGCACTAGGTATGCGACTGCGCACTAGATTCATTAAAAAACCACTTCGTTACAACAGTTATTCCTCCTTTGTAGTCATAACAAGCCCTTGTATTGTGATTGACGCTATAATTATCAATTATGCCACTTGCGGCACGGGAAGCGTTCGCGATAACAATTCGTACGAAGACAATCATTTCACTATGATTGTTGTTATATTTCCTGTGCTGCTTTATCGACTGAACTGGAGCGAGGGTCTCGGTTTTAATTTAGGCTGATATTCTTTAGTCAGTTCGTTATCACTATCACTACATAGTATAAAATAAAGTAGAGTAATTCAAGAGGAAGGTTTTTATGTAGGTATAGTACTCGTGCGAAGCCGGGGCGGGTCGCTAGTTTTGTATATTTATGATGAAGGTGAAAGTGAGTTTGTACGATTTTATAATATTATAAAAAAATACCACTTTTATAAAATTGTACCGACCCTATTGTGGCATCCATAATTAGGACTGCACAGTAGAGAAATTAATTTGTTATTGTAAATAATGATTGAATATGTATGAAAGTTTATGTCATTCAACTTGCCTTTTTACATAAGCAATAAACAATTACTTAATGCAGTAAGTTGGGTCAATGAATGTTTATCAACATGCAAATCTTCCTTCATTATTTAAAAAGCGACACGGGTCATTCATAAACTAAATCAAATGTATTGATTTAAACTTTCGCTATTATCTCTCATATTTTAAAGACAAACGGGTCTTAATCGTCAATCAATCGGGGGTTAATCGTTAACCGGGTGTAACGTCATATCCGAAACATCAGGATTTAATTAAACGTAAGTTTACACTATTAAGACCCGTTTGCCTTTAACCCTTAATTCGATACCGGGTAAAATACTAGACATCCCAAATACAAAAATCTACACAAGAAACCAAAACGCTGAAGCGAAAACTAAGCAGTATAAGTGTATTGCATAATGATTATTATTCTGAAAAAAAATGTGTCGAGCCAACAGAAACGCTAGTTTGTCATAAATCGCCGCCAAGATACCCAATTGGGAAGGACACGTCGCCCGGCCTAACGTTAACAAATTTTTTTTTCGTAATTTTGAATGATAAGGTATTGTTTAATTTGCACATCTATTTAACTAAATATCTGAAGTACATATTTCTGTTCACTTGAAACTTCTAACACAGTTCATCAATGAGTTTATTACTTGCAAAGTAGAATGTCTAGTATTTTTCCCGTTGGCAACTACGCCATGTTTTATGTTGTTGTTGCTATGTCCAGTATTTTTCCCGTTGCCAATGATACGGTGTTTTAACTATGTCCAGTATTTTTCTCGTTGCCAATGTTGCCGTGCTTCATCAACACATTATAATTTCGAGTAAAACCACTCAAATTAAATGAAAATGGGACACTTTTTATGTAAAAACCAGTACTAAGTGACCTGCAATAACATCTATATCATAATATCGCTATATGGCCATTTTTTTACATACTACTCATAGCGACGTAGGTACTATGAGTACTATAACTATAACGAAATAGATCTTCGCACTCAATGAGCTTTTGCTGCCCAATATATCAAATAATTATTATTTATTTTATATATTATTTTTATGTAATGTATTTCTAATAAAGCTGTGTGATTTCAAGTCCAAAAAAAGTTTCCTAGATGCCGAAAACTCAGACGAGGAAGATGCTGCACAGCAGTACAGAAAACAGCATATTTTCAGTGACTCCCAGTATTGATTTTTCATTGGAGTGACTTAATTTATTTTATTTAAGTCCAACTAACATGTAAACAAAAGTCAATCTGAAAAAAGTTTTGCTTCCCGTATGATAAAGACATCATTCGGTTTCGGACATCGCTGTTGATTATGCCATGAGCCAAGTAAACTAAGCCGCTCTAAATGCATTGATTTTACTAAATTGTGAACCTTAATCGTAGAACCTGTGAACTACAAATGGAAAAAAGATACACTGAAATCAAAGGCTGACATAGAACCACGAGAATTTATATTTACCATTTATAAAAACTTATATTATTCTATGTCAGCCTTGAATTTCAGTGTCCCTTTTTTTTTTCATTTGTAGTCCACAGGTTCTAAGATACTACTTACTTATTGAAATTATAAGTTTTTTAATAAGGATTTTGACATAAAATATCTTGTTTCATATAATATATGTAAAAAAAAATGAAAAATATAATAAACTAAATTAACCGTACAATTGGCAATGGCAAAAATACTGGACGTTCAAGCCCAATACCTATTCACTGCATAGTTGGCAACGTGCAACATACTTGACATATGATTTCTGAAAAACTATCCATAAGCGATTTTTTTTATTAATTTTCTGTTATTTAAAATCATATAAATAGGCATAAAAACTATAGTTTTATGTATTTTTTCAAAAAAAGTGTCGTTGTCGATTTAAGGGTTAAAACACTATTAAGACCCGTTTGCCTTTGGCCGTGTGGTGACGGCAGTAAGAATACATTTGTCACCACCCCAAGTCCTCCTGCGGGTGTCGTAAGAGTCGACTAAGGGATCGAAGAGTCACTGACCGTTATTTGATAAAATATTGATGATGGGCAGCAGCGTCGTCATAGTGGACACATTACTGCGATCGCCAATCCGCTTACCCAGCGTGGCGATTATGGGCATTTACCTCCTAATGCGTCTATACGAATAGTTAATAGGAGAGGCCTAGATCCAGCAGTGGACTATCACAGGCTGATGATGCCTTTAAAATATAAAGCAAATGTAACATTTTTATATAATTTATGATTTGAGAAAAAAATATTTATTGTGGCATTATTGCATTATGACGTTTTTTATACATAACTAAAAAATACCTAAATAATACAAAATCTGACGCATTTATAAAAATAAAACACTTAAACCTATGAAATAAATCGATAATATAAAAAACTAACTTAAATTAATCGAAAAGCCCGCCACGAGTTGTACCTGGAGCGAAGGTACCCATCACACTAGCAGCGTTACCACGTTGAATGGCGATGGACAGTGCTGCAAACTCCACCTGCAAGAAAAAAAGGAGACTTGGAAGAAAAAAATCAGGAGACAACAAAAAAAATCAGAAGATTAAAAAAACATACCTTTTTGTGCTAATTATAAATTAATTTGATTTAGTAAAATAATTTAGTGAAACAGACAACACACAAAAAACAACATGACATATGCATTTTACTTTATTCTCGTCTCATGACAATCAGACTTGACAGTTGACAGTGTTGACACTGACAGTTACTTTGAGGTTTTACCTTTTATACATTCCTATTCTATAAATTTTCGCTTATTGTGTTTCTTCTTGATGTTGCTCATGCTCATACATGCTTTTTATAGAGAGAGCATTTCCTTGGTGATATTGTGGGCAAAGCAAGAACTTTTACTGTATAGCCTTGTACAGTGCCAAATCAAAAACACACACCACAAAACATTAATTTTATTAATTAAATAGTACTTTACTGGACCTTCCACTGGTACACGTTTTCTTTATTTTTCCTTGATCACAATCACAACACAACTGCAGTTTACGTTACTATAGTACGCGGCACGAGCATAGAGTTAGCATAAATACAGCTTTGAACAAATGAACAGCTTTCGCGGCAAAATATTACTGTTTGACATTGACACTTGACTGACGTGACTGAACATGAACAAGGAAGTGACTGATTTGACACATGGTACAAC